>PVKU01004470.1:0-25439 GCA_004027475.1 Anoura caudifer | reverse complement strand
AAGTCTGCAGTCCCACCAACGGTGTACTAGGGTCCCCTTTTCTCCACAACCTCCCCAACACTTGTTGTTTGTTGCTTTGTTTATGATGGCCATTCTGACTGGTGTGAGGTGGTATCTCATTGTGGTTTTAATTTGCATCTCTCTGATAGCTAGCAATATTGAGCATCTTTTCATGTGTTTCTGGATCTTCTGTATGTCCTCCTTGGAGAAGTGTCTGTTCAAGTCCTTTGCCCATTTTTTAATTGGGTTACTTATCTTCTTAGAGTGAAGTCGTGTAAGTTCTTTATATATTTTGGAGATTAAACCCTTGTCTGAGGTATCATTGTCAAATATGTTTTCCCATACAGTTCGTTCTCTTTTTATTTTAATACTGTTTTCTTTAGCCATACAGAAGCTTTTTATTTTGATGAGATCCCATTTGTTTATTCTTTCCTTTATGTCCCTTGTTGTAGGGGACATATCAGTAAAAATGTTTCTGTGTGAAATGTCTGAGATTTTCCTGCCTATGTTCTCCTCTAGGACTTTAATGGTATCACGGTTTATATTTAAATCTTTTATCCACCTTGAATTTATTTTTGTGTATGGTGTAAGTTGGTGTTCAAGTTTCATTTTTTTGCACATAGCTGTCCAGTTCTCCCAACACCACTTGTTGAAGAGGCTACTTTTACTCCATTTTATGTTGCTGCCCCCATTGTCAAATATTAATTGACCATAGAGAATTGGGTTTACTTCTGGGCTCTCTGACCTATTCCACGGGTCCATGTGCTTGTTTTTATGCCAGTACCAGGCTGTTTTGATTACAGTGGCCTTGTAATACAGTTTGGTATCAGGTATTGTAATCCCTCCTACTTGGCTCTTCTTTCTCAAAATTGTTGCAGCTATTCGAGGTCGTTTATGTCTCCAAATAAATTTTTGAAGTGTTTGTTCTATGTCTGTGAAATATGCCATTGGTAATTTAATAGGTATTGCATTGAATCTGTAAATTGTTTTGGGTAGTATGGACATTTTCATGATGTTAATTCTTCTGATCCATGAACATGGTATATGTTTCCATTTGTTTGTGTCTTCCTTGATTTCTTTCTTCAATGTTGTGTAGTTTTCTGTGTACAGATCCCTTACATCTTGGGTTAGGTTTATTCCTAGGTATTTTATTTTTCTTTTTTGCTATATCAAATGGGATTTTTTTCTTGATTTCTGCTTCTGCTGTTTCATTGTTGGTATACAAAAATGCCTTTGATTCAGGATATTGACTTTGCATCCTGCTATTTGGCCAAATTCATTTGTTAGGTCGAGCAGCTTTTTGGCAGAGTCTATAGGATTTTCTATGTATACTATCATATCATCTGCAAACAATGACAGTTTTTTTCCTCTTTTCTGATTTGGGTGACTTTTATTTCCTTTTCTTGTCTAATTGCTGTGGCTAAGACTTTCAATACTATATTGGTAGAAGTGGTGAAAGTGGACAACCTTGTCTTGTTCCTGATCTTAGTGGAAAAGATTTTAGTTTTTGCCCATTGAGTATGATGTTGGCTGTAGGTCTCTCATATGTGGCCTTTGTTATATTGAGGAGTGCTCCCTCTATTCCCACTTTGCAGAGTGTTTTTGTCATGAATGGGTGCTGTACCTTATCAAATGCTTTTTCCTCATATATTGACATGGTCATGTGATTTTTGTCTTTGCTTTTGTTTATGTGATGTATTACATTTACTGATTTGCTAATGTTGAACCATCCTTGCATCCCTAGGATGAATCCCACTTGGTCATAGTGTATGAACTTTTTAATGTATTGTTGGATGCAGTTTGCCAATATTTTGTTGAGGATTTTAGCGTCTATGTTCATCAGCAATATTGGGCTGAAGTTTTCTCTCTTTGTTGTGTCTTTATCAGGTTTTGGGATTAAGATGATGCTGGCTTCATAAAAAGAGTTTGGGAATCCTCCTTCATTTTGGATTTTATCAAATAGTCTGTGAAGGATAGGGGTTAGCTGTTCCTTAAATGCTTTGAAGAATTCTCCTGTGAAACCATCTGATCCAGGGCTTTTGTGTGTCAGGAGTTTTTTTTTATTACTGCTTCAATTTCATCTGCTGTTATTGGTCTGTTCAGGCTTTCTGCTTCTTCTTCATTGAGTTTTGGGAGATTATATTTTTCTGGAAACTTGTCCAATTCACCTAGGTTTTCAAATTTCTTCGTATACAGTTCTTCATAGTAATTTCTTACAATCATTTGTATTTCTGTGGTATCAGTTTTAATCTCTCCTCTTTCATTTCTGATTGTGTTTATTTGGGTCCTGTCTCTTTTTTTCTTGATGAGCCTGCTTAAAGGCTTGTCAATTTTGTTTATCTTTTCAAAGAACCAGCTCCTGGATTCATTGATCCTTAAAATTGTGCTTTTAGTCTCTATGTCATTTAATTCTGCTCTGATCTTGGTTATTTTCTTCCTTCTAGTTGCTCTGGGCTGTCTTTGTTGTTGTTCCTTGAGTTCTTGTAAGCATCAGGTTAGGTTGTTTGTTTGAAATGTTTCTATCTTTTTCAGGTAGGCCTGTATTGCTATGATCTTCCCTCTGAGGACTGCCTTCACTGTGTCCCATAAGTTTTGGGTTGTTGTGAGTTCATTTTCATTTGTTTCCAGAAACTTTTTGGCTTCCTCCCTAATTTCATTCTTGACCCATTCATTGTTTAATAGCATGCAATTCAATCTCCATGATTTTGAGGATTTGGGGTTTTTCCCCTTGAGGTTAGTTTCTAGTTTCAGTCCCTTGTGGTTGGAAAAAATGCTTGTTATGATTCAATTTTCTTGAATTGGTTGAGGCTTGTTTTGTGTGCTATCATGTGGTCTATCTTTTAAAATGTTCCATGTGCACTTGAAAAGAATGTGTATTTAGTTTTGGGTGGATGAAAGGTTCTATATATATATATCTGTTAAGTCCATTTCATATAGAGTTTTGTTCAATGCCACAATATCTTTGTTGATATTTTGTTTGGAAGATCTGTCCATTTTGACAGTGGGGTGTTAAAATCCCCTACTATAATTGTGTTGCTGTCAACATCTTTTTTGAAGTCCTCTAAGATTTTCTTTATGTATTTAGGTGCTCCTATGTTGTGTGTATTTATATTTACAATGTTTATACCTTCTTGGTGGATTCTTCCCTTGAGTATCATGGCGTGACCTTCTGGGTCTCTCTTTATGACCTTTCTTTTGAAGTCTATTTTTTCTGATATGAGTATTGCTACCTTGCCTTTTATTCCCTGTCCGTTTTCTTGGAGAATTTGTTTCCAGCCCTTCACTTTGAGTCTGTGTAGGTCTTTTGTCCTGAGGTGGGTCTCTTGTAGGCAGCATATGTGTGGGTCATACTTTCTTATCCATTCAGGTATTCTATGCCTTTGGAGCATTTAATCCACTTACATTTAAGGTTATTATTGATAGGTACTTATTCATTGCCATTTTCGTGCCTGTGTTCCTCTCTCTCTTTCTTTTCCTTACTCTCCTTAAAGCAGTCCCTTTAGCATCTCTTGCAGAACTGGTTTGGTAGAGGTGCATTCTTTTAGGCTTCTTTTGTCTGGGAAGCTCCTTATTGGACCTTCTATCTTGATTGAAAGCCTTGCTGGGTAAAGTAGTCTTGGTTGCAGGCCTTTGGTCTCATTACTTGGAATATTTCTTGTCATTCTCTTCTGGCTTGGAGCATTTCTATTGAGAAGTCAGCTGCTAACCTAATCGGGGCTCCCTTGTATGTTACTTTCTGTTTCTCCCTTGCTGCCTTTAAGATTCTCTCTTTGTCTTGGAATTTTGCCATTTTAATGATGATGTGTCTTGAAGTGGGCCTCCTTGGGTTCCTCTTGATTGGAACTCTCTGTGTTTCCTGGATTCGTGTGACTTTTTCTCTCATCAAATTAAGGAAGTTTTCCATCATTACTTTTTCAAATAGGTTTTTTATCCCTTGCTCTTCTTCTTCTTCTGGTATCCCTATTATACAGATATTGTTATGTTTCATATTATCTTGCATTTCTCTTAACCCCTCATCATACTTTCTGAGCCTCTTTTTCTTGCTCTTTCTGGGTGTTTTTTTCTACTTTGTCCTTCAACTTGCTGATCTGAACTTCTGCTTCATCAATTCTGCTTTTGATTCTTTCTGCTGTGTTCTTCATTTCAGAAATTGTATTCTTCATTTCCTCTTGGCCCTTATTGATAGTTTCTATTTCCTTTTTCATGTTGATACAGTTTGCAGTGAGTTCATTGCGGCTTCCCTTTAGTTTCTGGTAGCTCATTGTGAGCTTTTTGAACTTCCTGATAACCGTTGCCTTGAACTCAATATCTGATAGTTAAGTTGCCTCTATTTCACTTAGCATTCTTTAGAATAATCTTTCTGAGGCTTCCTCCTTTCCTTCATTTGGGGATTGTTTCTTTGTCTTCCCATTGTTTGTAAGACTCTTCTTGTTAGCCTCAGCTTCTTAAATTGGTCTGTTCCGGCTCCCTGGGTTTATGGTGTGAATTTCTGTAGTAGAATACCTGTGAGATTCAGTGGTGCAGTTTCTTTTGGGTATCCTGGTGTTCACAGCTTCCACTAATGAGGTGCCAGACAACCCTGTGCTTCCTCTGAGACTCTCAATCCCATCTCCCATCCTCCTACCCCTCAGCACTGTTCAAAGAGATCAGTTCCTGGAGTCCTTCCTCAGCCTGGGTTGTGGGTCAAATCCCAAGTCTGAGCACATATGATCCCAGGTCCAGGCACCTGCAGTAGGCAACCAATGAATGTTTCTCTCACATCAATGTGTCTCTCTCTTCCTTTTCTCTCTCTCTCAAGTTCAGATTAGAAGTCAGATCTTGGTTTTATTCATGGCATCTCCATTAAGTAACATAATCTTAGGAAAACCACTCTTCTTCTCTGGACTTCGACTACCCCATCCCCAATTTGAGAGCACCTCCCTCCTTCTGTCCTTGACAAAAGTGAAAGCAGGCTCTAAACTATGACCCAGTAGCTAGCTGGAAAATGTTTAAGTTCATGGACCCTGTTACCATGTTACTGCTCCACACCCAAGTCAGAGGGTCGTTACTGAAGGCCAGAGTAACTCCACATTCCTTTTCTTATGCTTCTGAGAAGGCTTAGTTATCCTGTCTAGGTACTCATTTCCAGTCACTGACGTTCTTGGAAAGCCGATGAGTTAACTGGAAGGTTGCTTGGAAAGCACAGAACTGGATATTTTTGAGGGTGGCTTCATTCACATTATGGTGAGACTCAAAACAGATAGATGTCTTCTGATCAGGTTGCTGCTGTCCTCAGAACAGATTTCTTTGTAGTTTTGAACTTCCTTTTCATCTTTCATCATGATCCACCATCATGATCAGAATAGATTCATATTTACTTGGGATCCAATTTACTTGCAAAGTCCAGGCTTTACAGCTATATCATATAAACTAAAACCATAGGTATAATTATATTTAACTTCTGAATTTGCCTTGGCTAATTGCAGACAACTCTAACAAGACATCAAATAAATGAAACTCTAAAGTGCTGAAGACCCAGCACTTCCATTCATGAACTATAATTGATCAATTTATCCCAAAGAAGCAAAGGATTCTTCTGACTGACTGAATAATACATTTTATATAAAAGGCCAACCATTTGCAAAAATATGAAAATTGGACTTCTGGCCAAGATGGAGGTGTAGATGGACACACTATGCCTCCTCACACAACCAAAATTAAGGACAACAAATATTTGGAAGCAAGAAAACCTCCAGAACTGATAGAAAATTGAACTGTATGGAAGTCTGACAAGCATTCATCCAGACCAGTAAGAGGGGCGGAGTCACAGCAGGAAAAAGTGGAGGTTGGTGGGCTGGGGCATGCAGGTAGCAGTGGGTGGCGGATCCCAGGCACACAAGCAGTGGCTAGCAGACCCTGGGCATAGGGTGGCAATGGGCAGACCCAGTGAGGATGCGCAGGGTGTCTGGCTCACCAGGCGGTTCCACACTTGTTGGCAGATAATCCAGGCAAAGGGGAAGCAGTTTAAGGGACTGGAATCTCAGAGAGAGAGAGCAAGCTCCATTGTTCCCTCTCGGACCCCATCCCCTCATATAGCGTCACAACCCAGAGACTGGGCTGCCCCACCCTGTGGAACACCTAAGGCTCCACCCCTCACTATGTAACAGCTGCAACCAGACTGATAAAAAACCCAAAATGGCTCAAATGGGAGGACAATCAAAGCTCCAGAGCCAATTCATCTAAGTGACCCAGAGATAGCCAACCTATCAGATGCATAGTTCAAAGCACTGGTGATTTCGATGCTCACAGAACTGGTTGATTTTGGTCACAAATTGGATGAACAAATGAAGGAAAACACACAGGGAATCAATAGTGATGGGAGAAAAACTGGGACTCAAATCAATGGAGTGGACCAGAAGGAAGAAAGAAACAACCAAACAGAAAAGAATGAAGAAACAAGAATTCAAAAAAATGAAGAGAGGCTTAGGAACCTCCAAGACATCTTTAAACATCCCAACATCTGAATTATAGGGGTACCAGAAGGGGAAGAAGAAGAGCAACAAGTGGAAAAGTTATTTGAACAAATAATAAAGGAGAACTTCCCCATTTTGGCAAAGGAAATAGACTTCCAGGAAGTCCAGGAAGCTCAGAGAGTCCCAAAGAAGTTGGACCCAAGGAGGAACACACCAAAGCATGTCACAATTACATTAGCCAAGATTAAAATGAAGGAGAGCATTCTAGAAGCAGCAAGGGATAAGGGGACAGTCACCTACAAAGAAGTTCTCTTCACACTGTCAGCTGATTTCTCAAAAGAGACCTTACAGGCAAGAAGGGGCTGGAAAGAAATATTCCAAGTCATGAAAGTCAAGGACCTACATCCAAGATTGCTCTATCCCACGAAGCTGTCATTTAGAATGGAAGGGAAGATAAAGCACTTCTCAGATAAGTTCAAGTTAATGGAGTTCATCACCACCAAGCCCTTATTATATGAAATGTTAAAGGGACTTATTTAAGAAATAGAAGATAAAAAATAGGACAGTAAAAAGACAGCAAACTCACCAATATTAACAACCATACCTAAAACAGAAGCAAACTAAGCAAACCTTTAGAACAGGAGCAAAAACACAGAAATGGAGATCACATGAAGGGTTAGCAACAGGGGAGTGGAAGGAGGATGGAGGGGGAAAAGGTACAAAGAATAAGTAGCATATACAGTGGGTAGAAAATAGACAGGGGGAGGGCAAGAATAGTGTGGGAAATGTAGAAGCTAAAGAACTTATGACACCTGGACATGAACTAAAGCAGGGGAATGTGGGTGGGAGGGCATGTGCAGGGTGGAGGTGAGTGATTGAGGGGAAACAGGACAACTGCAATTGCATAATCAATAAAATATATTAAAAATATGAAATGATTGGGGGAGGGTTAAATAATCAAAATTCTGAGAAGATAAGATTAGAAAGAAAAGTTTAGAGAACAGAAGAGGGGAGACAGGCAGATATTCCTATTAGAAGCTCCATGGTGGGCACAGAAGCAATGATAATTAAGATATATCACAGAAGGGAGAGAGCAGCAATAAAAAGACTGGGAGAGAAGAGCCCAGACATCTGGAGATGATGAGGAACTCACCACATACCTTCCCAAGTCTTAACATACAGGGCACCTCTGGGACACATCAGAGAAGATAACTTAGGTTGTTTTATTTGTCCTGTTTTTAGATATGCTTTTATTTATTTATTTATTTATTTGTAATTAAACATGCTTAATAACTTTTTTGCTATTGTTTTGGGTTTTATTTTTATTTATTTATAAAAGTAATTTCATTGATTATGCTATTACAGCTCCCCTTATCCCTCAACATCTGCTACCCCCATTCCCTTCAGGATGCCACCACCCCTTAGTTCATTCCATGGGTAATACATGTAAGTTCTTTGGCTTCTCCATTTCCTATACTATTCGTAACCTCCCCCTATTTATTTTGTACCTACCAATTATTATTCTTATCCCCTCTACCTTTTCCCCCATTCTCCTCCCTCACCCTCCCCATTAATAACCCTCCATGTGATCTCCAGTTCTGCAATTCTGTTCCTGTTGTAGTTGTTTTCTTAGTTTGTTTTTATTTTTTTTTTTAGGTTCAGTTGTTGATAGTTGTGAGTTTGTTGTCATTTTACTGTTCATAGTTTTCATCTTCTCCTTTTTTTTTTAGTTAGTCCCTTTACCATTTCATACAATAAGGGCTTGGTGATGATGAACTTGAACTTGGCCTTATCTGGAAAACACGTTATCTGCCCTTCCATTCTAAATGATAGCTTTGCTGAATAGAGTAATCTTGGATGTAGGTCCTTGCCTTTCATACTTTGAATACTTCTTTCCAGCCCCTTCTTGCCTATAAGGTTTCTTTTGAGAAATCAGCTGATAGTCTTATGGGAAGCCCTTTGTAGGTAACTGCCTCCTTTTCTCTTGATGCTTTTGAGGCTCTCCCCTTATCTTTCATCTTAGGTGATTTATGATATGTCTTGGGGTGTTCCTTTTTGGGTGCAACTTCTTTGGGACTCTCTGAGCTTCCTGGACTTGCATGTCAATTTCCTTCACCAGAATAGGGAAGATTTCCTTCATTATTTTTGTTTGCTTTTTTGTTTTTCAAATATTTTGTTTATTTATTTTTAGAGAGAGGGGAAGGGAGGGAGAAAGAGAGGGTGAAAAACATTGATGTATGAGACATTCATCAATCAGTTGCCTCTCACATGCCCCCAAGGGGGACCTGGTCCCATATGTTCTGACTGGGAATTAAACTGGTAACTTTTCAGTTTGCAAGCTGGCACTAAATCCACTGAGCTATACCAGCCAGGGCCCATCATTATTTTCTCAGATAAGTTTTCAATTTCTTGCTCATCCTCTTCTCCTTCTGACATCTCTATGATTTGGATGCTTGAATGGTTAAAGTTGTGCCAGGTGTTCCTAAGCCTCTCCTCATTTTTTAAAATTCTTGTCTCTTCATTCTGTTCTGATTGAATGTTTATTCTTCCTTTTGTTACAAATCATTGATTTGAGTTTCAGTTTTTTTCCTGTCACTGTTGTGTCCCTGTATATTTTTATTTCACTTTGCATAGCCTTCTTCTTTTATTTTGTGTCTGTATTCAATCATTTCTCTGAGCATCCTGATTACCAGTGATCTGAACCAGATCTGCATCTGACAGGTTGTCTCTCCTTGTCACTTAGTTCTTTTTCTGGAGTTTTGATCTGTTCTTTCATTTGGGCCATATTTTTTTGTCGTAGTGCACCTGTTACATTATAAGGGTTAGAGCCTTAGGTATTTGCCACGTTGAGATAACCCACTTCACTGCATCGGTGCTGTATGTGGAGGAGGGGTCAGAGATGGAATAATGCTGCTTTCTCAGCTCTTGTCCTGCTTTCAGTACTTGCCCTGCTTCCTACAAGTGAAGTGACCCTTATGGTGCTGATTCCTAGGTGGGTGGGTTTGTGTACCTTCTGTGACCCTGAGGGTCCCTCCAATGGACTCTTCTATGAGACTAAGAGTTTCTCCCACCACTGCAACCCCCACAGTTTTTTGCAGCAGAGGTTTTGAGGCTCTATTTCCCTGTGCTGTAACCCTAGGTTGCATGGTCTGTCTTGCTCCCCAGTTGTTCCTCCCAATTTATCAGCATATGAAAGTAATATTACCCTATCCACCAGCTGCCCTCTTGCCATGCATCCTCTCCACCCCATCTGCCCATCTCCACCCCTCCTACCAGTTTGGATGAATGTTTCTTCTTTAACTCCTTGGTTGTCAGACTTCCTTACAATACAGTTCGATTTTCTGGCAGTTTGGGTTGTTTTTTGTTTGTTTGTTTGTTTGTTTGTTTTTTAAATTGGTTGCTATCCTTCTTTTGGTTGTGTGAGGAAGTGAAGCATATATACTTATGCCTCCACCTTGGTTCAAAGTCCTAAATGTGCTTAATAATTTTTAATAGTCTTTAGAAATAGGGATTAAGTACAGTAATTCAGACACTTCATAAAGATATAGACTCTGATTTCTGATTGTTAGCACCTGCAAGTCTTTACTGTGAGGCTCTTTCTGGCTTGGGCAACTTGCTTGCTCTGGTTTCACAGGGCAGGATGGAACCACCAATGAGCGAATGTTCCCAGGAAACAGCCCTCACTGTAGTGCCAGTGGACAAATGCTCCAGCTCTTTCACCCCTAGGGTGAGATAACTGAGGTGCAGTTCCACATCATCTCCAGCAGGCTTGAACTTTGTTTAAAAGAGTATCTCTTATTGGTTTTCTCTTTTCTGCATCATTTTCCTACTCCCTGCCTGACCAGCGTTTCTTGGAACCACTGCCTAAAGAAGCTACTTGCACTTGAATTCTTGTCTAAGGGTTGGTTTCTAGGGGAACCCATGAAACACATGAACATTAATCAAAATTGGGCCTCACACCTAGAGGGGCTAGTGGCACACCAGGGGGCCAAGCATACTAATGCAGGAAACACAGTCTACAACTTTGGGGCAGCCATATCAGGACTCAGACTGGAAGTTTCCATTGGGGGGGGGCTAATTTGGGCTGAATTGTTTTTCTTACACAAAATTTATATGTTGAAGCCTTAACCCCTTATATCTCAAAATATAACTGTATTGGAGATAAGATCATTAAAGAGGTAATTAAGTGAGGCCATGAGGATAAGTGGGCCCTAATACAATATGACATAACTGGTATCCTTATAAGAACAAGAACTTTGGCCACAGACATACATGCACATAGAAGAAAGACCATGTGAAGTCACAGCAAGAAGATGGCCATCTGCAAGCCAAGGAGAGAGGCCTCAGAAGAAACCAAGTATGCTGACACACTGATCTTGGACTTCTAGCTTCTATAACTGTGAGAAAATAAGTTTCTGTTGTTTAAGACACTCAATGTGTCATACTTTCTTGTGGCAGCCCTCACAAACTAACACAGGAGCCTACAACTTTTAGTGGCAGTGCCTTTCAGTTCTAGGCTCTTCTGATTGTTAAAGTGTTTTTCTCTATATGGAGTAAAATCTTCCTCCCCATAACTACTTTTGTTTCTACCTGTTAGAGCAACCCAGAAAAAAACAGCTGCCTCCATTTTATGTGACAATGCTCAATTATTCATAGAAACAAATAACTTTAAATCTAGAAAGTATCTGAAAAGATCATGCAGGGAGCATCACCAAAGGTTTACACTCCACTGCTGTTACACAAAGACCCATGTTTTTCTTTTAATCCTCACTCAAGGATATGTTTATTGATTTTAGAGAGAAGGAGAAATCCACACACACGCATACACAGATGTGGAGAGAAACATTGAGTGGTTGCCTTCTGTATGTGCCCTGACTGGGAATCGAACATGCAACCTAGGTTTATGCCTGATCAGGGATTGCACATGCAACCTTTTAGTATACAGGATGACACTCCAACCAGCTGAGCTGGCCAGGGCAAGACCCATGGTTTTTATATCAAAGATTAACAAGAAAGCTGCCAACATTAAAACATACTTCTTAAAAAAATAGAGTTTCAGTTTCTTCATGCTGTAACCTGATTCTTTGATAGTAACTAGAAGGAAAAATATTGGTTGATTAATTAAAGGACTATTGATCATGTCCTTCATTTTGGGTTTCTCAGGAAACAGAAGCTGAGAGGCAGTTAGGAGTGTAAACTATTTTTTCACAGGTGGGTTGGGGGTAATGCCTGTGAGAAGAAAGGGGGACAAATATTAATTGTGCAGAAAAAGACTTAAGATTATGATGCTAATATGACATCTGGAGAATGAGAGGAAGAAAGAAACAGGGTTGGACAGAGCCTCAGCCTGGTTTGCAGGTCTCAGAGTCTTGCTGAACCCAGCAAGGAGCTCAAAGATTGCCCATGAGAGGAGTCTTGTTGGAAAGAAATGGCTAGGCCTCATACTCCCTGTGAGCCCAATCATGGGCTGGTGGATCCCTGGGCAGAGTGTGGCTTCAGTCTGAAACCTGAGGTAGAGACTAAAAGTGCTGCAGGTGGAGGCTACCTGTTCCCTGTATCTTCAGCTGCTGGACCAAAAGTTCTTGCAGCAAGAACCCAGGTGTATAACCCCATGGCTGCTACATGTAGCCACACTCTGTACTCTCATAGTCCCTTGCAAAATAGGGCCTCAATATATAATCCAGTCATGATAAAAGTAAAGCAATCAACATACTACAAGTGTTGGAAAGGCTGTGGAGAAAAGGGAACCCTAGTGCACTGTTGGTGGGAATGCAGACTGGTGCAGCCACTGTGGGAAACTCTATGAAATTTCTTCAGAAAACTAAAAATGGAACTACCTTTTGACCCAGCAATACCACTGTTGGGATTTTACCCTGAGGATCCTGAGACACCAATTCAAAAGAACCTATGTACCCCAATGTTCGTAGCAGCACAATTTACAATAGCCAAGTGCTGGAAGCAACCTAAGTGCCCATCAGTAAATGAATGGATCAGAAAACTGTGTTACATTTACACAATGGAATACTATACAGCAGAAAGAAAGAAGGAGCTCCTACCCTTTGCAACAGCATGGATGGAACTGGAGAGAATTATGCTAAGTGAAATAAACCAGGTGGTGAAAGACAAATACCATATGATCTCACCTTTAAGTGGAACCCAATCAACATAACAAACAAGCAAGCAAAATATAGCCAGAGACATTGAAATTATAAACAAACTGATGGTAAACAGAGGGGAGGTAGGAGAGATAATAGGGGCAAAAATTGGAATGGTTTTTAGTAACATCTATAAAGGACATACGGACATAACCAAAGTGGGGGTAGGATCAAAGGTGGAAAGTGGAGATGGCTGGTGTGGTGGGGTTGTGGTGGGGGGAAAATGGATACAACTGTACTTGAATAACAATAAAAATAAAGTTTAAAAAACGAAAAAATAAAAAGCATTTATCTAATTCCCTGTTCTCTACTTGTCTAGTGATCTAGCTTGAGTCTGCATTGGGTGTTCTAGCAGCCTGTCACCCTTTTGGTTTATAATTAACTCACAATCAGCCATACTCCACTGATCTAAGTCTCTCTTCTCCTTGTTTATATTGTTTGATTTTAGTACCCAAATATAGGCATTTCATAATTTAGCCAAGATTTACAAGTCATGTGTACTAACCACAAATGTACCTGCCGAGATTTTACTCAATTAGAAATATTTTATTTTTATTTATAAAAACACAGAATTGTAATACCATTTTGAATCATCAGTAAAACAAAAGAAAACCTCCAGAATTTTACAAATAGTAAGTGCTTTAGTCTGATTTGTTATTTAAGGGAATTTACACAGATCTTTAGTTAAATAGGCTAGATTAGTGAGGACAGTAAATTAGTACAAACATGGCAGGTAAAATCAAGCCATGTTTCAATCATAGTTACAAATGACATAAGCTGTAAACTTGGCATAAACTATAAACTTTAAGAGATTTATATGACAAATATTTTGATCAAAATTACATGAATATTCCCTAGAAGTACTAAAAATTACCTCTTAATTTATAAGAAAATTCTTTGTCATTCTTAAAGAATTTTAAAACATAATGTTAAGACAACAAGTTACAGAATAAATATAGATTTAACTTAAATTATGGTAACAGGCTTGTAAATATCTGGTAAATTTTCCCCTGTCTATTTAAAAAGACTAATAGCTGGCTGAAAGCTTGCCCATCTCAAAGAACCTGTTTCATCTTTCTTTTAATTAAAAAAATTAAATTGCAGGCCTGTAGTTTCTGGCTTCAGTTATAATCTGTTTCCAAGTTTGAATGAAAGAATATGGGGCTTATAATTTTTGTTCCCACATGAAACTATTTTTATAAGAATACTAGTTGGATCACTATTCAATTTCACCCCAGTGTTGAGGGGATTGATTTGAGTGAACCATATCTTACAATAATATAGTAAAAGTCTATGAATAGTCTCTAAGTCAACTGAATGATACCTGGGCGGAGGTAACTGTAGGATGGAACTTCTCTTGTCTTCTCTTTGATATTACCCTAATTTATGGCAGATTTGGCAAAAGCATACCTGATTTTTTAATATTTGTTGTAATCTCACTTGCTAATTCAACTTCATACCCATACTTATCCTTACATGTCATTTACTTATTGCTGTTTAAAGCTTATCCTATTTGTTGTCAATAGATGTTTTTAAAGTGAGTTATCACTCCTGTTTTATATTTTTCCATTTTTTCATATATTACCAAGAGTCCTCTGGTTCTCAGAATTAAACACTTGTCCCAAATCCTCTTGGCAAGAATCAAAGTTATAGACAACTCTAGAACATTAAATAAATATTTAAAAACTAGAAAACATGAAATCTGGAGTCAAAGGATCTGGTTTTGGTCAGCAAGATGGAGGCATACATAAAGGTGGCTCACCTCTTTGTATAACCACAGCAAAATTACAACTAAAATATAGAACAGTCATCATTGAGAACTCTCAGAAGATCAAGCTGTATGGAAGGCCAACAACTGAGAAATTTTAACAAAACACATTCATCCAGACAGGTAGGAGGAATGAAGAGGTGGAAATGTGTAAACACGGAAGCAGCCTATCCCATACTCATGTGTGGTGGATATAAAATGGATGGATATCTTGGGAGTGAGGGATCCCAGCTCCACACCAGACAGCTCAGCCCAAGATTCCAGTGTCATACATCAGATAAGTCCCCATAACTTCTGGTCATAAAACCCAGTGGGAGTTGTGTCAGTGGAAGAAACTGTGGGATTTTCACATGGACTTAGACTCACTCCTTCTGGGCTCCAGCACTAGGGAAGTTGCTTGAAGGGAACCAGTGGCATACAGGGAGGAACTGAAGTGTCTGGCATCAGGGCAAGAGCTGGGGGACAGCTTTCTCCCAGACAGAACTGCAGACAGGGGCCATTGTACCTTTGCTGAGCCGTCCCTCACACAGAACTACAGGGTGGTGGCACCATATCTGAAAACCCATCAACCTGGCTCAAATATAAGTCCCACCCTGATGATTACCTAATGTTATGCCCCATCCAACTTACAGGCCTACCCAAGCAACACTCCCACCCTAGTAAAAGTGGCTTTCCCACATGAAGGGCTGGGCTAGGCAGAGGCTTCAAACCTTCCTAAATCTCAAGAAAAACAACAGCTGACCCCAGCCACCACACCTCTTGCTGAGTGGCCCCAGGCCTGGCACTAGCAACAGCCATCTGCAAATTGTTTTATAGCTTATGCCAAGGGGCTTCAGCAGAGCACAGGGGGAGGCTGACCTTAGCCTGCACCACCTAAGAAACCTCAGAATCTGTACATCCAGCAAACAGTTACAGGCCATGTCAGAGCACCACCCAAACACCTCCACAAGCCATGGAGGGAGGTAGTTTTTGGCCAGGGGTCACAGCCAGTCATACCAGCTGTGTGGGTGGGGTAAATCCCTACCATTGACCTGCTGAAAGCAATCAAGACTCATCTACAAGAGGAGAGAGTACTCAGTCTACACTAGGGGAGCACTTCAAGTACTCAGCTTGGGTATAGGGAAGGCTGTGCCACAGGACCCTACAGGACACCTACCACATTAAGCCACACTACATTAAGCTACCAAGACATGGAGTCAAGGCAGCTCTACCTGATACATAGAAACAAACACAAGGAGGCTGCCAAAATGGAGAGACAAAGAAATATGGTCCAAATGAAAGAACAGAATAAAACTCTAGAAAAAGAACTAAATAATATGGAGATAAGCAATCTATCAGGTGCATAGTTCAAAACACTGGTTATAAGAATGTTCAAGGAACTCAGTGGGTATTTCAATAGCATAAAAAGATCCAGGCAGAAATGAATGATATACTAATGGAAATAAAGAACAATTTACATGGCATCAACAGAGGAGTGATGAAGCCAAGAATCAAATCAATGATTTGGAATATAAGGAAGAAAAAGATATCCAATCAGTGCAGCAAGAATAAAAAATCCAAGAAATTAAGGATGCTGTAAGGAGCCTCTGGGACAACTTCACATCATAGGGTTTCCAACATTCACATCATAAGGGTGTTAGAAGGAGAAGAGAAAGAGGAAGAAATTTGAAATCTATTTGAAAAAAATAATGAAAGAAAACATCCCTATTTTGGCAAAGGAAAGAGTCATACAAGTCCAGGAAGCAGAGAGTACCAAACAAGAAGGAGTGATGGGCCTCATCACTCCAAGAAATGTCATAATTAAAATGCCAAAGGTTAAGAGTAAAGAGAAAATCTTAAAAGCAGCAAGAGAAAAGTAGTTATCTACAGGGGAGTTCCCATGAGATGGGCAGCTGATTTCTCAAAAGAAACTTTGCAGGCTAGAAGGGATTGGTAAGAAGTATTCAAAGTGATGAAAAGTAAGAAGCTAGAACCTAGATTATTCTATCCAGTAAAACTATCATTTAGAATCGAAGAGCAGATAAAGTGCTTCTCAAGAGACAGTAAAGCTAAAGGAGTTCATCATCACCAAACCATTATTATATAAAATGTTATTTAAAGGGACTTAATTAAGAAAAAGATCAAAACTATGAACACTAAAATGGCAATAAACACATTACTATCAAAAATTGAATCTAAAAACCAAACAAAGCAAACAAGCAGAACAGAAACAGAATCATAGATATGGAGAACATTGGGATGGTGGCCAGTGGGGAGGGGTGTCTGGGGGAATGGGGCAAAAGGTGAAGGGAGTAAGAAGTATAAATTCATAGTTAAAGAATAAGCAAGGAGATGCTATGAGCAAGTACAGGAAATGGAGTTGCCAAAGAACTTATGTGCATGACCCATGGACACGAAGAAAGGGGCAGGGATTGCCAGAGGAAGTGGGAGTTGCTGGGTGTAGGGGGGCAAATGAGGAAAATTGGGACAACTGTAATAGCATAATCAATAAAAAATGTTTTAGAACTAGAAAATAAAAGATTTGGTTTTGAGTTTCCACTATTTTTCATCTAGCCTGGGGCAAGTAATTAAACTCTCCAAACTTCAATTTACATAGTCATAAAATTTTGATTATAATACCTTGTGACAATCACATAAAATCATAGTTAATGCCTGCCAACTAATTACTATATTCCAGACTCAGATGTAAGGACTTAAAAGTATTAACTCATCTGAACTTTACAAATCCATGATAGTACTATTACCATAATATTATAGATAACAAAATGATGCACAGAGAAAATTTTAAAAAGAAAATTAGTCCAAGCTGACGTAAATAGGAAAATGTAGAACTGAGGTTTGAAGTTTTGTAAAGGAAAACCTTTTTCTTTACCTCTTACACTGGGGGTCTGGGAATTAAACTAACAAAAAACATTAACAGGAGAAAAAGTATACGATTAATAATACTTATGTGCATGAGAGCTCACAATAAAGAATGAAATTCAAAGAAATAGTTTGACTCAGGGGCTATTATACCATTTTCACAAAGGAAAGAGGATTTGGGCTTTGATAGATGATAAATCATGGGGAAGTGACTAGGAAATACATGGGAGGACTAATGAAAGCCAAGGATTATTTTGTCTGTTTATGCAAATATATCTTAGTGTTACTTCCCTGTCTCCAGTGATAGGGGATGCTCTTCTTTTTCTGGTATGGGGTAATGCATCTTCGCCAAAGGAAATTTATGCTCTGCTTTTAGGCAGATAAGAGAGGATAGAAAACTTTCTAAGCATGTACTGACTCTCAACTGCCTTCAGCTCAACACAATCCTTATGCCAAAGTGGCATATTTTGGGGTGGCACATTCCGAGTGCCTTCACAAGCTAAAAGGCCTGAGTTAAAAATCTATTGTTTGATCTCTACATTATATTGCTTCTACTACAATATCTGGAAATGCTTTTTTAACTATAAAGTGCTGAATGTGTATATTTTATAATACATATTGTTCTTTGTATTATAGTTGATATAGTCCATATACATGGGGTGGACTTTATCTTAAAACATATTATACAGCATTTCTTTTTTTAATGTTTTTTATTGTTGTTCAAGTACATTTCATTATTCATTGACTTACCAGCTACTTCACTAAAGCACAATTAGATGAGTCAAAACTACATTACTAGAGTGGGATAAGCCAAACCAGTGATTCCAAATTTGGCTGAGCATCAGAAATCAACTATGATGGATTGCACATTTTTGGGTCCCACCCAAGAGCTACTGAATTATTAGGGAGGACTCAGCAATTTGTAGAAACAATAACAACAACAAAAGACTCCCCAGATGATTCTGGTGCCCAGTTAGATTAAGGAATGACTACACTAGCCGATATCTTGAGGTCCTTTATTACAATCTGATTCCATGAATCCCCAAGAAACTTTTTGGCTCAGTGGTCAGTTTGAAACAGTTTTCTACTGCCTAAATCACCAATATTTAGTTAACTCACTTCATGAATGGCTAAATATTCTCTAGGGAACATATAAGCCACATAAGGACTGAGTTATCTGTAATTTGTCACAACCGCAATCCCGTTAGGCTGGTTGGTCACATTTTGGGTTTTCCACTGGGTCACATCACAGACAAAAAAGCAATTTGTGTACTTACTATGTGCAGTACTTTTTGTGGAATGATATGTACAAGTAAATGATAAAACCCTTTCTTTACAATGATTAGCTGGGTTTAGTAATTGGTTTACATAAGTATGATTGCTATTAGAGGAAAATTATTTTATTTGTCATACAATTATAACAAAAACTACTCCAATGCTGTAGTTTAAAAAATGTGTCATTAACTGCCCCTAAATATGAGAAGCTATTTTTACAAAAATTCTTGGTGTTTTGCTTGGTCAATCACAGGCTGACAAGGAGTTTGGGGTAAGCAATGAGGGACAAGAAAAGTATTCCACATAATAAAAACATAGATGTGATATTTTACTGCTTTTATTTTGTTCTTCATACCATGTGAATTTTTTAAATGTACTAACATTTTTGTTATTTGAGAAGAATATGATAAATACCAATAGCACAAGAGGTATTCAATAATAAATATTTTGATTGCACCTGAGATACCTATCCTTTAAAATCTTCCCTCCCCAGAGGCAACAACTAATATTACCACTGATATATGAGTGTGTAAGTATGTGTGTGTGCACATGCACTCACCCCTCCTTGGTGAATTCAGGATTCTGGGTTTGATCCCTGGCAAAGCCACTAACTGTGCAACATTGACCAGGTTCAGTTTTCTCAGTTGTTAAAAAAGGAGGATAATAATAGAATTTACCTCATAGTGTGGTAAGGGGATTAAATGAGCTGATTCATACAGTATAAATTATGTATTAATACTTGGAACTGAGCCTGGAATATTACACATAATTATAAATGCTACTGATTTTTATTATTATGCATGAGTCACTGTGTTTACATAAATAAGAATATATTTTAATTTGCCTCACTGTGAGCACTTACACACCTACATCCCATCTTCACAGTGGCACATTACCTATGGCATGGATGGACTCCATGTTATTTACTATTCCCTATGATAGACATCTGTTTTGTAACTGATGTTTTGCTTTTACAAACAACCTGCACCAAATCTTCCTGCACATGAGTTTCTCACCACATGTGTCAGTATATTTAGAGGATAAATTCTCGAAGAAGAAGAATTACTAGGTATGACACCCACCACCCAAATCAACATTAAGTGGGGCTATAGACTGGGTAAGAAGGGAGGAAGTACTTCCTGGAGTACTTTTCTAGTGTTCCCTGGAGTAGAGGAAACTGACTATAAAATTGGTGACCATAACATTTTTTCTATGAAAGAGAAATCACTGAATACTATGGCCTCATAGTATAGTTTGATATTAGGTAGCATGATTCCTCCAACTTTGTCCTTCTTTGTTGAGATCACTGTTGCTATGTGGGGCCTTTTGTGGTTTCATATAAATTTTTGAAATATTTGTTTTAGTGCTGTGAAATACATCATTGGAATCTTGATAGGAATTGCTTGGAATCTATAGATTGCTCTGGGAAGTATGGACATTTTGATAATGTTAATTTTTCCTGTCTATGAACACAGTATATGCTTCCACTTATTTGCATCTTCTTTTTTTTTTTTTTCAGTGCCTTATAATTTTCCGGGCACAGGTGTTTTACAGTCTTGGTTTGGTTTATTCCTGGGTAGTCTTTTTGAAGCAATTGTGAATGAGATTATTTTCTTAATTTCCCTTTCTGTTTGTTATTGGTATATAAAATGGAATTATCTTTGGATATTAATTTTGTATACTGCTATTTCGCTTAATTCATTTATAGTGCTACCTTAGTGGAATCTTTGGGGTTCTTTATGTACACTATGATGCCTTCTGCAAATGACAGTTTTACTTCTTCCTTGCAGTTTGGATGCTTTTTCTTCTTGTCTGATTGCTGTGGCTAGGACTATTGCTGTGGCTAGTACTATGTTGAATAAGAGAGGTGAAAGCAGACATCCCTGTCTTGTTCCTGATTTTGAGGGTAATACTTATAGTTTTTGCCCATTGAATATGATGCTGGCAGTGGATTTGTCATATATGGCCTTTATTATGTTTAGGTATGTTCCCTCTAATACTGCTTTGCTGAGAGTTTGATTATAAATGGGTGCTGTGTTTTATCAGATTTTTTTCTGCATCTATTAATATGATCATGTGGTACTGGCATAAAAGCAGACACACAGATCAGTGGAAAAGTATAGAGAGCCCAGACATAAACCTGTACATTTATAGTCAATTAATATGTGACAGGAAGCAAGCACATACAATGGGCTAAAGATAGTTTATTCAATAAATGGCATTGGGAAAATTGGACAGATATATGCAGAAGAATGAAATTAGACCACCTTCTTACCACACAAAGGATATATTAAAAATGGATCAAAGACTTAAATGTTAGACCCCAAACCATAAAAATCCTAGAAGAAAACAGAGGCAGCAAAATCTTGTGCCTTTGCAACAATATAGAAGGATCAGGAGAACATTATGCTACGTGAAATAAACCAGTCAGAGAGAGTCAAATACCATATGATTTCATTCATATGTGGAATCTAATGAACAAACTGAACAAGCAAGGAAAATCAGGGCAGATTCATAGATGGAGAGCAGAATGACAGATAGTATAGGGTGAGAGTTGAGAGTATAGAGGGACTAAGCAAAAAGGAGAAATGACTCATGGACATAGACAACATTGTGGTAACTACTGGGAGGAGGGACAGATAAGGGGACTAAATGGTAATGGAAAAAATACTATAAAGATTTGAATTAGGACTTCTGGCCAAGTTGGAGGCATAGGTAGATACACTTCAATCCCTTGCAGAAACAGAAAAGGATAACAACAAATTTGAAAACAAAAAAACAACCAGAAGTGCCAGAAAACTGAAGTGTATGGAAGTCCTAAAACCAAGAAATTAAAGAAACATTCATGCAGACAGGTAGGAGGGGTGGAGATGGGCAGCTGGGGAAGGAGAACATGCAGCAAGGTGATGACCCAAGTGGCTAAGGTGGTAGCTGGTGGTCTGAGCACTGCCATATTTGAATGCTGATATACTGAGAGGAGCAACTGGGGAGTGAGACAGACCTTGCAACCTAGGATTCTAGTGTGGAGGAAAAAGAAACACCTCAAAATCTGTAGCTGTAAAATCCTGTGGGGGTTGTGGCAGCAGGAGAAACTCCAGTCAACAAGGAGAGTCCATCACAAAGGCCCATGGGGTCCTACACCTACATAAACCACCCACATGAGATTCAGCACCAGAAAAGTGCAATTTGCTTGTGGGTAGTGGGGGAAGTGACCAAAACAAGGGCCAGAGCCAAGCAAGCATCATTGTTCCCTCTCTGACCCCTCCTTCACATACAGCACTACAATGCAGTGAAGTGGTTTGCCCTGCCTTGGCAAATACCTAAGGCTCCACTCCTTAAACATAACAAGTACACTGAAACAAAGAAATATGGCCCAAATGAAAGAACAGATCAAAACCCCAGAAAAAGAACTAAGAAACAATGAGATAGCCAACCTATAAGATGCAGAGTTCAAAACACTGGTAATCAGAATTCTCACAGAAATGACTAAGTATGGATGCAAAATAAAGGAAGAAGTGAAGGCTATACAAAGTGAAATAAAGGAAAATATACAGGAAACCAACAGTGAAGGGAAGAAAACCAGGACTCAAATCAACGGTTTGTACCAGAAGGGAGAAATAAACATTTAAACAGAACAGAATGAAGAAACAAGAATACGAAAAAATATAAATAAATAAATAAATAAATAAATAAATAAATGGCTTAGGAACTGTGAGTACAACTTTAAACGAAAGAGGAGAGATTACAACTGACACCACAGAAATACAAAGGATTGTAAGAAATTACTATGAAGAACTGTATGCCAAGAAATTTGAAAACCTAGGTGAAATGGACATGTTTCTAGAAAAATATAATCTCCCAAAACTCAATGAAGAAGCAGAAAGCCTGAACAGACCAGTAACAGCAGATGAAATAGAAGCAGTAATCAAAAAACTCCCAACACACAAAAGCCCAGGACCAGATGGTTTCACAGGAGAATTTTACAAAGCATTTAAGGAAGAGCTAACCCCTATCCTTCACAAACTTTTCAAAAAAATCCAAAATGATGGAAGACTACCAAACTCTTTTTATGAAGCCATCATCATTCTAATCCCCAAACCAGATAAAGTCATAACAAGGAAAGAAAACTTCAGGCCCATATCACTGATGAACATAGATGCTAAAATCCTCAACAAAATACTGGCAAACCACATCCAACAATACATTTAAAAATCATACATCATGACCAAGTGGGATTCATCCCAGGGATGCAAGTATGGTTCAACATTTGCAAATCAGTAAATGTAATACATCACATAAACAAAAGCAAAGACAAAAATCACATGATCATATCAATAGATGCAGAAAAAGAATTTGATAAGGTACAGCACCCGCTTATGATAAAAACACTCAGCAAAGTGGGAATTGAGGGAGCATTCCTCAATATAATCAAGGCCATATATGAGAGACCTACAGCCAACATCATACTAAATGGGCAAAAACTAAAATCTTTTCCACTAAGATCAGAAACAAGACAAGGGTGTCCACTTACACCACTTCTATTCAATATAGTACTGGAAGTATTGGCCACAGAGATTAGACAAGAAAAGGAAATAAAAGGCATCCAAATTGGAAAGGAGGAAACAAAACTATCATTATTTGCAGATGACATGATAGTGTACATAGAAAATCCTATAGACTCGGCCCAAAAGCTGCTCAACCTAGTAAATGAATTAGGCCAAACAGCAGGATACAAAGTCAATATCCAAAAATCAAAGGCATTTTTGTATACAAACAATGAAACGGCAGATGCAGAAATCAAGAAAAAAAATCCCATTTGATATAGCTAAAACATAAATAAAATACCTAGGAATAAACCTAACCAAAGACGTAAGGGATCTGTACACAGAAAACTACACAACATTGAAGAAAGAAATCAAGGAAGACACAAACAAGTGGAAACATATACCGTGTTCATGGATCAGAAGAATTAACATCATCAAAATGTCCATACTACCCAAAACAATTTACAGATTCAATGCAATACCTATTAAATTACCAATGGCATATTTCACAGACATAGAACAAACACTTCAAAAATTTATTTGGAGACATAAACAACCTCGAATAGCTGCAACAATTTTGAGAAAGAAGAGCCAAGTAGGAGGGATTACAATACCTGATACCAAACTGTATTACAAGGCCACTGTAATCAAAACAGCCTGGTACTGGCATAAAAACAAGCACATGGACCCGTGGAATAGGTCAGAGAGCCCAGAAGTAAACCCAATTCTCTACGGTCAATTAATATTTGACAATGGGGGCAGCAACATAAAATGGAGTAAAAGTAGCCTCTTCAACAAGTGGTGTTGGGAGAACTGGACAGCTACGTGCAAATAAATGAAACTTGAACACCAACTTACACCATACACAAAAATAAATTCAAGGTGGATAAAAGATTTAAATATAAGCCGTGACACCTTTAAAGTCCTAGAGGAGAACGTAGGCAGGAAAATCTCAGCTACTTCACACAGCAACATTTTTACTGATATGTCCCCTACAGCAAGGGACATAAAGGAAAGAATAAACAAATGGGATCTCATCAAAAAAAGCTTCTGCATGGCTAAAGAAAACAGTATTAAAATAAAAAGAGAACCAACTATATGGGAAAACATATTTTCCAATGATACCTCAGACAAGGGTTTAATCTCCAAAATATATAAAGAACTTACACGACTTCACTCTAAGAAGATAAGTAACCCAATTAAAAAATGGGCAAAGGAGACTTCCGGCCAAGATGGAGGCGTAGGCAGACACACTGTGCCTCTTCTCACAACCAAAATTAAGGACAACAAAGATTTAGAAACAAGAAAACAACCAGAACTCAGAAAATCAAACTGTTTGGAAGTCCAACAACGATTCATCCAGACCGGTAAGAGGGGCAGAGTCGCAGCAGGGAAAAGCGGAGGTGCGGACAGGCACGCAGGCAGCAGCAACTGGCAGCCCCCAGGTGCAAAGGCGGCAACTAGCAGACCCCCGGCACAGAGTGGCAACTGTGCAGAACCAGTGAGGCCGCACAGGGCGGCTGGCTGACCGGGTGGTCCCACATTCACGCACAGATAATCCAGGCAAAGGGGAAGCGGTGAAAGTGAGTGGAATCCGACAGTGAGCAAAGCAAGCGCCATTGTCTCCTCTCAGGCCCCACCCCCACATACAGCGTCACTACCCAGCGACTGGTCTGCCCCGCCCTGGGGAACACCTAAGGCTCCACCCCTCACTACGAAACAGCCGCGACTAGACCAAAAAAAAACAAGAAATGAAAATGGCTCAAACCGGAGAACAAATCAAAGCCCCAGAGCCAATTTATCTAAGCGATGAAGAGATTGCCAACCTATCAGATGCACAATTCAAAACTCTGGTGATCGGGATGCTTACAGAATTGGTTGATTTTGCTCACAAATTAGATGGAAAAATGAAGGCTACAATAAGTGAAATGAAGAAAGATGCATGGGGAACCAACAGAGATGGGAGGAAAACTGGGACTCAAATCAATGGAGTGGATCAGAAGGAAGAAAGAAACAACCAAACAAAAAAACAAGAAGAAACAAGAATTCAAAAAAATGAGGAGAGGCTTAGGAACCTCCAGGACATCTTTAAACGTCCCAACATCCGAATTATAGGGGTACCAGAAGGGGAAGAAGAAGAGCAACCAGTGGAAAACTTATTTGAACAAATAATAAAGGAGAACTTCCCCAATCTGGCAAAGGAAATAGTCTTCCAAGAAGTCCAGGAAGCTGAGAGAGACCCAAAGAAGTTGGGCCCAAGGGAGAACACACCAAGGTACATTATAATTACACTACCCAAGATTAAAATGAAGGAGAGAATTCTAGAAGCAGCAAGGGATAAGGGGACAGTCACCTACAAAGGAGTTCCCATCAGACTGTCAGC
>PVKU01004469.1:52500-146217 GCA_004027475.1 Anoura caudifer | reverse complement strand
GCCAGGAGGTGAGAGACAAATACCATATGATCTCACCTTTAACAGGAACCTAATCAAAAAAACAAACAAACAAGCATAATATAACCAAAGACACTAAAATTGAGAACAAGAGAGGAGAGAGATAGGAATATCCAGGGAAAAGGGGAAGGGATTAGAGCAACAAGTATGAAAGACATATGGTCAAAAGCTGGGGGGGGGGGGGAAATGGAAGGGAGCTGGGGAGGGCTGGGGCGGAGGGACGGGATGGGAGTAGAAAACAGAAGACTGTATAAGAACAACAATTAAAATAAAATTTAATTAAAAAAAAAAAAAAAAAAAAGAACAGTTCTTAACCAGCAGCAATCATGAAAACAGGTACCTCAGTCCTGTGACTACAGGACCCGAATTTTCCCAACAAACACAAGAACTTGGGAGAGAAGCCTGAGCTCCAGAAAGGAAGGCAGCCCCGCTGACACACTGGTTGCATCCTTGTGATACTCGAGCGGGGGATCTCACTAAGGTGTGCCAGACTCCTGGCCTCAGAAACGTGAGGTAATTAGCGTGTACGTTGTTTCTAAGTTGATAAATGTGTGGTAATTTGTATGTAGCATGGAAAACTAATGAACCCTAATTTTTAAAAAAAATCAACCCCTTTATTGAACCTATTCCCTGTTCCCTTGTTGTTAATCCTGGTCTACCTTTAGCAGGTATCCTGAACTTCACAGTGTATAGCTTATATAATGCCCTCACCCTGGTTTAATTTTCTTTCTTCACCCATAATTTTATGTTAATTTTATTTCGAGTGCCTTTAAAAAAATTTTTATTGTATTTTCCCATTACCATTTAATCCCCTGATAGCCCCCTCCCCACCTGCCATCACCACACTGTTGTCTGTGGTCACGAGTCCTTCTTCCTCTTTGATCAATCCCTCCATCCCCTACCCTCCCCCACCTTAGCTGTCATCCTGCTCTCCATCTATGAGTCTGTCTCTATTTTGCTTGTCAGTGTATTTTGTTCATTAGATTGCACATATGAGTGAAATCACACAGTATTTGTCTTTCTCTGACTGGCTTATTTCACTTAGCACAATGTTCTCCAGGTCCATCCATGTTGTTGTAAAGAGTAAAATTTCCTTCCTTTTTATAGCTGAGTAGTATTCCATTGTATAAATATCCCATAGTTGTTTTATCAATTCATCTACTGATGGCCACTTAGGATTTTTAAAAATTGTTCCATGTTCTGTGCTAGAAATATAAATTGCTTCTAACCAGACCTACACTTTGTAGTTTATTTTTATTGTTTTGATTTTTTTATTTATTGATGAGAGAGAGGAAGATTGACCTGCTGTTCCACTTATTTATGTATTCATTGATTGATTCTTGTATGTGCCCTGACCAGGGATTGAAACTGGAACCTTGGTGTATCACGACAATGCTCCAACCAACTGAGCTACCCAGCAAGGGCCAGCCAGCACTTTGTAGTTCAATTGCCAAGCAAAAATCCTCTTGCCAGAAGCTTGCTTCCTTTTGCTGCTTTCAACAGTGACTGTGGAATCCTGTGAACAGAGTAAATAAGCTGCCTGTGACATCTCTCCCTTGTTCTCTTACATGGGAGTTCATTCACAATTTTTTTATCTGAGCCACAACTTAACATTTTCTGGAAGATTTTGATATAGAATATCTAGATTCAGAAACTGATTCAGTATCTGTCATTCATCCTTTTTATAGATACTATGTAGTAGAAACTGTACTCTTATGTTTTCAATAATAAACAAAATTATAATTGATGTCTTTAGGTAGCTACCAGTCTATGACCTAGAAATACCTAACAATAAAATACATTAAATGCTCTGAAGAAATAAAACAGGAGGCTGAGGGAACTGCTGCTGCCTTAAATCCTGTCTGGTAAATGCTGGGTATAGCCAGTGTCCTTCCAAGTATCCCTCCTGGTTTCTTTTGTAAGTGTTTCCTGGATGCTAGGTAGAACATTAAAGGCCACAGCTATGCCAACAACCACCCTGATTTCCAATTTTTACTCTAGGAAAGTATCACCAGTAAGTTGAGGGAAGTCCTGAGGAGATCAAGGATCTCTTCTACAGCAGGGAGCCTCAGTTAATATTTTATGTTCAAGAATGAATTATCAGAAAAAGTTAAAGGCCTATGGAAAATATCCTATTCTACAGTCCAAGTAAAAAGAAGTAACAGAAAAGGCTTTTGTGAAAAGAAAGGCTTAGGAAAAAAAAATCTAAGGAATAATTTCCTTAATCACCTCACACAATATATTTTTAGATACTCTCAGATCTTGATATCTCCAAAGAAGAAAATACTCAACATCTGCCTATTCAATAGACACACTTGCTGATTGTGGCACATGCAATGAACATGCTTTTGAGTATTCAACTAGTTCGGGGGCAGCGCTCCAAGGGAAAGGAATGGGACGTCCTATAGATCTTCACTGCGAATAGGAGGCAGATTCTGACCTCACATTTTTTCTGAACAGTAACCACACTCTAACATTGAAAGATACTGTTCGGTTCTCCCCATATGTTTTTCACCACTGGATTAGAAACTTAAAGTAATGAATCATTTAAAATTTTTGGAAAACACCTTTAGTTGAGATAGTGGAATGTGAAAAGTAGATAAATAGAAATTCTAAAAAATCCACCTAAGTGTGAAAGTGAAGGTCAGGGTCACAGGAGCAGGGTTTCCAGGGAGTCAATGCAGGAAACAGTTGGTGGCAGAAGGATTCTTTGCCGTCCATGATGGGGCAAAGGTTGGATGTCAAATGTTGGAAAAGGTCAATCAGTAACCAGAGTGAAAAGTGAGGGTCAGTTCCCATCTATAAGAATAGGGGAATCTGTTCTTCTTTCTTTTGAAATAAACCCAAAGGCCCTGAGAGTCAAAGCAGGGAAAAGCGATCACTAAGTGGGAATAGTTTATTTCCAATTACCTCACCAAAATCTTTAATCTTGAATTCTGCATAGAACTGAGTGAATACATAAATAAATTCATTTATATCTCACAATCAGATTACTCTGGTTCATGCTTGAGTACAGGCAGTGATTTTAAAAATCTTATTATTGTGATTTTTTAAACTTACAACATCATAATTTTGTTACCAGGATTAAAGCAAAAGAGAATGAAGAAAAAAAATCTAGTTGAAAAATATCTATGTAAATCCTATGGGCAAGAACCTCCTAGAAAGTCACTGTAATCTTATTGATCTTTCTCCCTCTGTTAATATAATCAACATTCTTTCATTGGGAATATTATTCTCTTACAAGGAATAAAACTAAAAGAAATAAAATTCTGTATGTTGTACATGTGTAAGACTGAAAGCATAGTCACTTAATTAAAACATTATATGAGTTACAAAGAAAATTACATGGGTTTCTAGGTCACCAGGAGAATATTTTCCATACAAGTACTTATCTACAAAAATAAATGGTTTATATTAATAACTCTTTCAAATTAATAACAAGTGTTTTAAATTTAAAACATGAGTTTTCCTTTGTTATGATACTTGAGATCTTTAAGAAAAAGAATTAAATATTTAAAACTGTGAACCAAAAAAGAAAAAGAACAAAGATCTTAGGCAGGAATGAAATTATTAATGTAACAAAATTTCTTATAAAAAATACACTGAGTTACTACATCACTCATTTATAAACCATTTTCTGACAGATGCAGTTATTAAAAGCCTACAGTATGTTTCACAAGATGTCAAGCAAATGAAGGTAATATAGAGGACTTTTTACCAATGCTTTTGCTAGTAGTTAGACTTCAGTAGCCTTTAGAGACCATTAAGTACCCTTTGGCTAATTGGCCAATGGTAGATTAATCCCCTTTTCATTCTAGCAGCACTATTTTAACACCCTTTATACTCTGTCAGTGTAGTGTCTGAATGACAAAATAATATTGTACATGAATAATAAGCAGAAAAGTTAAATTAACATTTCATGTTTTACATGCCATACCCATGTGTCAGAAGAACTTTCTTTTTAAGTCACTGACATTCAACTTTTTTAAACAATCTCATGTTGACATCTTATTGAGGTGAATCTTCCTAATTACTGCTAATTGCCTATCAGGAAAAAAACTCTGTTCATGAAGTGCAGTTGTCTAGCACAGATGAAGCCAGCTCCAGTGTGCACATTAAAGACAAAGCATGACACTTAAGGTGCTACTTTGTTATAAGGTCATACTAAATATGGTTTGCAATTAACAAAGCAGTTTTTTATGATACCAAAAATGCCAATCTGCCCTGATGTGTTCAAATTATATTCTATTAAAGAAATATGGATATATGCATATGGATAAGAGATGCTACCCTCAGTAACATTCACAAGAAGCAAAATTAATTCAGTGCCCTTACACTTGTAATATAAGTCCTAGGTAAAGCCCAATTAAAGAATTATTTTGTAAATATGTTTGAATATAATTTCTCAAAATGAAAATCACTATTTTTTCAAGTGTCAAATTGTTTTTAAAAGTTTACTAAAACTTTAAGTTCTCAAAACATCCCCAGACACTGGAAACATTTAACATGCATCTCTAATTTAATAGTTTTGACATTATATGCATTTATAATAAATATTAATCTGTGATACTAGCAGTATAGTATGTTTCAAAATAATATGAATAACTAAACTAATGAATACTAACTGACCTGAAATTAAACCATATCACTTAAACTTCTATCCCCACAACTACTGAAAATGAATCAGTAAAAATATATGTGAACTGATTTTGAAGTATTCATGGAAAAACATCTGACATATTCATAGCAAGAAGAGCTCAACAGTAGGTTTGTTGTTACTTCAAATCCTCTATTCTAGTTATGCAAATAAAAACTCCCTTGAAAATGACATACCAAATACTAAACAGGAGAGAAACATTCGAAACCAAAAGTATACCCAGAAAAATTCATCATCATTGCTACCATGAGAATTTCTCAGTGTTCATATAGTAATAGTATCAGTTCAGTCTCAGTCCTCTTAGACATTTCATCTACACATGGCGTTCTTACTAATGACTAATAAGTTGCAATCCATTCCCAATTCTGAGTCCCTTCCTCAACAGGAGTGAGAGAGGATGGTAGTCCCATGTGATGTCCCAAAGCATAAACTGAGCAATGTCTTTCTAAAGCTCTGTTTTACTCTCATTCCTCTGCTTTATATACACTCAGCTAATCAAATAGAAATATCTATTCCTCATATATACTGTCTACACATATCTTCTCTAATTATATTCTCCCCAACCCCTTTGTCAATATTTTTTTTGGTAACTTAAGTTTTGTGGAAACAGATTCTACCCCAATTAAACTACTCAAACAATGAAGAAGAAGAAGAAATAAACAAGCCAAATCACCAAATATAAGTTGGTGTCTGAAACAACAATCCAAAAGAACCTATGCACCCCAATGTTCATAGCAGCACAATTTACAATAGCGAAGTGCTGGAAGCAACCTAAGTGCCCATCAGTAAATGAGTGGATCAAAAAACTGTGGTACATTTACACAGTGGAATACTATGCAGCAGAAAGAAAGAAGGACCTCCTACCCTTCGCAACAGCATGGATGGAACTGGAGAGCATTATGCTAAGTGGAAATGAGCCAGACAGTGAAAGACAAATATCATATGATCTCACCTATAAGTGGAATGTAATCAACCAAACAAATAAGCAAGCAAAATATAACCAGAGACATTGAAATAAAGAACAAACCAACAGTAACCAGAGAGGAGGAGGGAGAGGGATAATGGGGGAAAACAGGGGAAGGGCCATCAGGGAACACATATAAAGGACACATGCACAAAGAGAAAGGGGGTAGGTTCAAGGGTGGGAGGTGGGGATAGGTGGAGTGAGGGACCATGGTGGGGTGAAAATGGAGACAACTGTATTTGAACACAATAAAAAATGTAATTTATATGCCAAAAAAGATAAGGTATAAATGTTTGTCATTTTGAAAATTGTGATTGGTTAAATAAAATATTTACTTTGGAAAAAATATGTAAGTTGGTGTTTCAGGGTGATATTAATACTGTATCTGTACTGTACTTAAGTAAAAAACAGCCATAAAATTTCAAGTGAAGTTACAGTGATTGAGTTATCAGAGTACCTGCAGAAGCCTCATGACGACTTTGTCATCCTCCTCTGATTAAACTTGGTTTTCCTAAGCAACAGATTATTTGATTGTTTTTCCATCCTACTGGGGTGATATTACTTCTTGTACTATATTTTTAATTACACAAAAAGGTCTTTGTTGACTGGCCTGAGGATACTAATGCTCACATAAAGTATTGTGACCAAACGGAAGTGAAACTCTAGAAAATTAAAAATTGCTCATAATACTTAATTCTTACAAAGACTTCAAAAGAAAGGCATTAATATTCTTTAAAATAATTTTTGACTTCTAAAATTTATGTTAGACCATGATACACTTCTATAATTTGTATTTTTATAAAATAAAGCATTCAACTAATCAGCCTCTAAAAAGCAAGTGTGTGAACATTAAATTTGTTACCTTATATTAGAATCAATTCATAAGAATAATGCATTATCATGCTAACATAAAATATTACCAACTTTTGGGTAATAAACCCAAAGTTAGAGCCAAAAATTGTCATTTCTAGCTTCAATTTTGTATATTCAAACTAGTAAAATGATATATATTATAAGTAGGTACTAAATATAAATAGCATGTTAATACTTAGAAATTGAAATATTTTACTGATAGGGTCAGTAGTTAACTGTATGTCTTTCTTCAGATGTAATACATCGAAGCTCTGAAAAAAAAAAATACTTGGATGAAAGCCAGTTGGTAAATGAAAAAAAAATCCTACAACTCATTACAAATTTAACAGCAGCATTACTAAGCCTTCATATGATTTTGATTAATTTTATAAATACTCCCTACTAAAACTCTTAAGGGAAACGGTAATGTTTGTCTCTATTCCCTCTGTAAGTTTCAGAGTAAAAAAAATTAACATTTCTTTAAAGGAGTAGTTTTCACAGTGTTTGAATCTGATAAAAGTTACTGATACCACTTAAAAATGGGATTCTTGTCATTAAAAACTATTATGTGTGAAAATTACTAAAAAAAATTACCTTTCATGGCATAGAGCAGAAATTTCCTTTAAAGGGAGAAGAGATTCATAAAGCCTGGACTTAGAGTATATTATTCAAGATATTTCTCATATTGTTTTAAAAAGCCCCCTTTTCATTGAATTTATTGGGGTGACACTTGTTAACAAAATTATACAGGTTTCAGGTACACACTCTATAACACATCAGCTGTACACTACAATGTGTGTTCACCACCCCAAGTCATTTCTCCATCCATTGCCATTTATCCCTGTACCACCTCCTCTGCCTACCCTCATCCCCTGCCCTGGCTAGTACTATTATCACATTATTGTTCATGTCCCTGAGTTCTTTCTCTTTTTCTTGTTTGCTCAATCCCTTTACCCTCCCATCCTGCCCCACCCCCACAGCTGTCAGCCTGCTCTGAGTCAGTCTCTATTTTGCATGTTAGTTTATTTTGTTCATTAAATTCCACATATGAGTGAATCATATGGTATTTGTCTTTCTCTGACTGGCTGATTTCACTTAGCATAATGTTCCCCAGGCCCATCCAGGCTGTTGCAAAGGGAAAGATTTCCTTCTTTTTTTTTTAGCTGAGTAGTATTCCATTGTGTAAGTGTACCACACAGCCTTTTTATCCACTTGTCTACTGATGGGCACTTGAGCTGGTTCCAAATCTTGGCTACTGTAAATAATGCTGTAGTGAACACAGGGATGCATATACGCTTTTGAATTAGTGTTTTGGGTTTCTTTGAATAAATTCCCAGAAGTAGAATCAAAGTCCCCTCTTTTTTTTAACAAAATTTTTACATAGAAACTTCTTCCATTATCCTTCACTTCATTTTCAATTTAGAACTATCTTTGGTTTATCATTTTTTCAAGTACTAAGGCTTGACTTAACAGAGCAGTCACCCAGTAAATTATCTGAATCTCAGTCAGTTGTGCTATATGATTCATATAGATCTTTAGGAAGAAAGTCGTCTGGAGTTCTTTTTATTTTTATTAATGCAGTTGGTTTCTCTGCTTTTCTCCTGTATCAGTGATTCTCAAAGAGTACATACTGCCTACATATGTATTTTGGAAATTAGTGGGGGCACTTTTGAGTACCACAATGATTGACACTGAAATGAGGGAGAGCCAGGAACACTAGATATGCTGCAATGTGTAGTTCAGCTCCACCCAACAGAAACTGCCTGTACCCTACATGACTTCTAAATTTCCTGCCAATTATTCATATAGGTGAAAAATATGCATATAACGAACCTAAATCCTAACTAAAAATTACATATAAACAGTATTTTTTCCTGTGGCTAGAATCTTATAAACCATGTAAATTAAGGGGTCTAGTATAAGTAAAGGATATTACCACATTAGTAACTATAACCATGGATAAAGCTAGTCTGAGTGGAAGAGATGTGCGGTAAAGAGAATCATTAAAGATATTAGAATATCTGGTTCCAGTTATCACTATTCTTCCCAAGTCTACTCTCTTTAGTGCATCCTTTGATTTTGTGAGCTTTTTAAAAATTATATCAGTTTGAGTTCAGTTTCTATTACTTGCTATCTGAGTTCTGCTAAAAAAGCATTCTAAGAAATATTGAACAATCTCTTCTCGGTTGTCCTATTTTCAATTCCCTTATGGCGTTTGACACTATTGACCGGTCATTCTTTTTCTTTAAAAACCATTCCTTTCCTGTTCTTGTGTTACAGCACTCTCACACCTTCTCCTTCGCTGACTCCCTTCTGTTCATACACCAGATACTCCCCCTGCAAACTTATGTCTTGCTGCAAAGATTTGCTCCACCTCTAGCATTCTTTCTCTGGGATAATGTCATCAATAGATTTCTTCCTTCATTTTTATGAAATATTTCAAATATGCAAAAGATATATAAAGGAAAATATAATGAACACCCATATATCAACCATTCAGCAAAGACAACTGATTACCAATACAATTGAAGGCCATGAATCCCTCATATGACTCATCAGAAATAATCACCATCCTGAATATCATTGATGTTTATGATTCCCTTACATTTCCTTATACTTTTAATACATTTATGTATTTCCAATAAATATAATTTTAGGACATTCCTTTTTCATATTTTCATATCTCTAAGTTTTATATTTAAAAATACTACTGCTCACTTGATAGCTTCACTCAGTGGCAAATTACCACTTGGTTACAATGATAAGCTCTCATTTATTTTAGCCCCTAGGTATTTACATTTTTCTCTTCTCCTTTTTTTGCAAGTTCTAATGTTCCTTGATAAAGCTTTTGCTATATTTTATCCAATATTCTTGTTATGCTGTCATACGAGGTTCCCACCCAAAATATTTAGCATTTTATATTTTCACAAATGCACTCCATAATCTACTTTCTAGTAGATTTAATCACTAGTCACTTTAATTAGAATCTTGGCAGATGTCTTAAATATTTTATGTTTTTAAAATCTTCCCATGTATGACTGGTCATCAAACTCTGTTATACCACTGTAAAATAATCTTGGTTTTTCCCTAACTCTTTCTACTTTTATTAGTATTATCTAGATACTTAATCATCTTTTGCCTCAATATTTAACCAATCTCTTATCTAATTGTTTACATTTAATCTCTCTTCTCTCAAACTGGAGTCTCAGTCCTCACTTCACATCAGAACCACCTTAGAGCTTTTAAAAACTAGCAAAGTGCAGGGATCACCCCTAGCTATTGATTTAATTGGTCTAAGGTAGGGTCTTGGGCATAGATATTTTTAAAAGCTACCCATGCAGTTAGGATTGAGAACCACAACTATACTAGATTACTATTTTCAACAAACCACCGTTAAAACTGATTCCTTTTAAAACTTTCCATTTTCTAATGGCTTTGTTCTACACACACAACTTTCAAAATCAACCAAATTTTAAGTCTAAGGCTAAGTGCCACCTTCTTCAAATGCCTTACTAAATAATGACAGCAACAAATGCCTGTCCATTCCATCTACTACATGTCCATAGTAGATTTTACACACACACACACACACACACACACACACACCCCCAACTGTGCTACATGCATATCAATGTCTTTGTATTGTGGTTCTCATGTCTAACTGTTCTATTAGTATCTTACATAGGACGAAGACCATGTTTAATTTTTTGTGGGATATCCTATCATTGGAGTGCTTTACATATGTTATATGCATTAAACTACATTGAATTGTAGCAAACATAACACATATATCTATCCACGTGCAATCCAAACTCTAAAACATATGCCTATTTAAATCTAATAATCCCACAGTGAGAATAATGATATAATTTGTCACTTCTGGGTATGTTGCTTTCTAATGAGACATACTTACCTGGATGTATATGATGCAAAGAATGAAACCATTACTAGGAATATATTGTATGAGAATATAGGAAAATACAATGGTGCAATATTATAACACTGTCCGTTATAAATAGAAAATAAATACTGTGCAATATAGTTATAACTCTGTTCATTAGAAGCAGGAAATAAAATTTCTGACTGATCTTATTTAGGTCATATTTTCTTAACATTTTCTGTGGTAAGCTCACAAGTGCATCTGAAAACAGTGTTAGTATGATTTTACAGTACAGAGACTTCTAAGTGATAATTGTTTCTTACAAACTCCAATATAAGACACAGACATTCTGTTAACAAATATCACTCAGTTCATCTAGAAGATAGGATGTAGAAATAAGACAGTCACGTCCAATTCCACATGGATTCTCAGCTCAGATCCTGGTTTTTGCACAGTTTACCTTGTGAACATGATCCGAGTGACATTTCACAAATTCCTGGATAAATGTTGCTACACTCTGCTAGGAGAGAGACAGGCTATGTCATGCACAGATCAATAATAGCACTGTGTTTCATCAGCCTCAAAATCAAAAGTGCTTCATCTGGCAAAAGCCATGGCCCTAGAGAATCTGACATATATAAACTGAATACCCTCCAAGAAATGTATATAAACTACACAAGCTTTTGGGATAAAATAAAAGAAAACTCTGGAGAGAGTTCTCCAGGCCATATTTTGTAAAGTATTCCTTCTCTTACTTTTAAAAATACTGTCATGCCTCCTTTTGTAACACTAAACTTTAGGGAATACATATAAAGGAAGAAACAGCTTTGGGGTGATAAAAGGAGTATTCTCTTCTTTTAGAAAACTTATAGGGCCATTGTGCAAATCAGAGTCCAGAAAATGAAATGCCTGTAGGAACCAGAATGGTAGCATAAATAAGTGATGTAGGCCTAGTAAGGTTTGTGACAAACAGGAGATGGTGCACCTCATTCTCCTCCAAAGCACCACACCACTACCTTACCAACACTCATATTAAATTCCTACTTTCCAACACTTTCATGACACTATTAATCTGTTAGCTGGTTTGTCAACTTTCTAGTCAGCTCCTTCAGTGTCAACAATGCCTTCACTACTTTAATGTGCATGAATATTCACTCTTGACCTATATGTATGGATTGGTCTTCCATACATAGTACGTATGGAATCTGCTCTTCCATTTCTAATTCTCAAATTGATTCTCTAGTTCCTTCTCACAAAAGCCTACAGAATACTTTCACGTACATGTCAAATTACTACCTCAAACTTAATAGATTACAATAGAATTTTCTTTATTTTATGTTAATCTTTAAAGAAGATAAAGGCTCTGGGAAATATTGCATGCAGAAAGTGATACATAAACCAGGCTTTGAGTGATATGCTGGATTTAGAAAAATGTAAAGAGGAAGGTTCTTGACATAGAAAATAATTTTAAAATCTTGATAAAGAATATGCATTATCATATAAGTGACTTGGTAAAAACTACTCAATAAGTCAAGCTCCATCCTTTTATTGAGAATTTACTATGCCCTTGATTATAAAAGATTCTGTAATTACACTTATCAAAGAAGTACAGCATGTACTTTTTTGCCCTTAAAGAGCTAATTAGCTACTAGATACAACAAAACTAACAAATATTAAATTTTAAAACTATTAAATGCAAAATTGAATAAAAAATAGCTTACAAAAGTAGAAAGATTATGGAGTTAGGATCAATAGGTAGATGTAGCCCCGGCTGATGTAGCTCAGTGGATTGAGTGCGGGCCTGCAAACCAAAGGGCTTCCAGTTTGATTCCCAGTCAGGACATATGCCTGTATTGCAGGCCAGGTCCGCAGTGGGGGATGTGTGAGAGGCAACCACACAATGATATTCCTCTCCCTCTTTCTCTCTCCCCTTCCCTCTCTCTAAAGATAAATAAATAGAATCTTTTTTAAAAAGAGAGATAGATGTAGATTATAACTCTAGAGCTACCAAATTAGCCTGACCTTGGGCAATTTATTTCAATTACTTAAGCCTTAATTGCATCATATATATGAGGATCATATCCTCCCTATAAGGTAAAAAATAGGCCCAATAGTCATTGAACAAATGCTAACTGATGTTTTCTTGTGAAAAGCAGTAGAGCGTGGGGCTTAAGAGTGTAAATTCTGGAATCACACTGCCTGGATTAATCCCCAGTGCTGACACTTATGAGTTCTATGACTTTGGACATGTTATTCCCTCTGCCTCAGTTTCTCCACATGTATAAAAGGATCAGACAGAGTATCTATCTCTTTGAATCACTGTTTCAGTTAATTAATTAACACAGGTTAAGCATTTAGAGGAGTACCTAAAACATAAATCCACAAAAAGCATTGGCTAAGATTTGAAAGAATGTTAGCATAGACAAGATCAATGACAGTTTTCTATAAAAGGGATATTTTGTCATGGTGCTGGGGTTCTGTGTGGGGAAATAGAAGACTATAGCAATAGGTTAGTAGGGCAGATTATGTAAAATCTTGAAAAATTTGCTGAGTAGTTTGGCCTGAAATGGTCATACATGGTAATGAATTGTATGTTCTCTAAGTACATAATGAAATCCACATTCTAGGGAAATTATCTGGCAATAAGACACAGGAAGCAATAAAGAAGAGACCAGAGAAGCCAGCTAGAAGAATATTACAGTACACAAAGAAAAGGAGATAAATAACAGTTGGTAGTAGGAATAAAAATTAAAGAAGAAAAAATGGGATTTGGTTGCAGATTTGATTTAAGGGTAAACATATGTATAAAGAAGAGTCAAGGATGATTCTGAGGAAACACTTTAGAAGAGGATATGGTTCAGGGAAATTTGTTTTGTTTTGTTTTGTTTGGAACATGATGAGTCTGTGGTAATAGAGAACTGAAGAAATAAAACCTTCTATAGTAACCTATTAACAACTCTTCATTCTATCATGGGGAACTTCTGTTTTAAGAAAAAAAGCTTTATATATTAGCATTGTTGGGAAAGACTTAAAAGAAGATAAATAAGGTGTTGCCACTACAAATCCTCCTTTGTATATTTTTATTGCATAATTCCACATTTGGTTAATATGTTAAATTTTAAGCACATTAATTTTAATCATTATTACCAAGTAAAGTTAGAAAGTTTTATTAAGTATTTTTAGAATATAAAAACCCAGAACCAAGCATCTAGATCTGAAGATATTTATAGAGCATTTCTCTATTTTCAAATAATCTATGATAATAAACATTCACTGTCTCAAATCTTACAAAAAAGGGCAAGAGTGAAATAATAAATATATTTTTAAAAAGTAAATAACAAAAAACATAATAGTTACAGTTTTTAATTCATTTTATCTACACAATATTTTGACTCTAGAACACTAAAATAAGATTTCCTTCCCTCCAATAATTCTGTATCCTCTTTCAAAAAAAATTTTCATGTATTTATTTTTAGAGAGAAGGAAAGGGAGAGAGAAAGAGAGGGAGAGAACTATTGTAGCGAGTTTGTAGAAATCTAGAGATACATAGCATATCTACCTCTTAAAATCAACTTTGTTATTTAAAAACAGAGAAAAATTAATAACTCATATGAATAAACAATATGGATTATTCTGCTTAGTCTAAACGCATTATTTCACGAGAGAGCTTTTTAAAAAATAAATTTTACAATGTAAAATTTCATTAACATTTACATTTGATATCTATCAGTTGATCCATATATTATTTACTATCTAACATAAAACATTCAAAAGGTTTTCTAAAAGGTGCATTTATAGACAAAGCTTCATTTTCTCTTTTATTATGGATTCTGGTAGTTTGCTTCTGTGAGTCAATGCTAATTATGTATGCATGATGACACACAGACATATATTTGACTATAAAGAAGCTTCCACAGTCATAATACACTTAACTAGTACTACTGGAACAAAAACGGCTGACATTTAAATCTTGTTATTCTTAAGATTTGGGACTCATTTTCCACATTTCAGATGAATTAAGAGTTAAGTCTCTTAAGTCAAAGAACTGAGCATTCCAAACTGGAAAAGCTGGTCATTATTATTAGGTTAACATATTTCTATTCCCTGTTCATTTTTGCAATAAAAATTGAATATATTGGGGAAAGAAAATATATTGTCTTAATTAGAGACTAATTTTAAGAAATTAACCTTAAATATATTTTACTTTGTCCAGGCTAATAATAATTGAAGTTAAGTGCTTCCTGTAATAGTAGGTTCTTTACATATCTAAAAATGTTACATCACTCTTATATTTTACCATAACATGTATTACCTAATAAATTATGTTGGCAATAGACTTTATTAATTTGAATAATAATTTTATTGTATTATTCTGTTACCAATGAATGTATTATCAGCAAAATTCATTGTGCTACTACTACTACTACTACTACTAGCCTTTTATTTTCCTATTTAAAACCAACATTTTTTAAAAAGGGTTACTGAGACATAAATTCACATAACACATTATTCACCCACTTAAAGTATACAGATCAATGTTTTTAGTATATTCACAGATATGTTCAACTATGATCAAAGTCAATTTTAGAACATTTTCTATCACTTTACAAAGAAACCTGTATACTTTAGTAATCACTCCCATATTCTTCTGTCCCTCTCAGTCTGAAGCATTTACTAATCTACTTTCTGTCTCTATAGATTTGCTTATTCTGTACATTTCATATAAATAGAATCCCATAAGAGGTGTTCTTCTGTGACTTGATTTTTCACTAGGTTAAATATTTTTAAGGTTCATCCATATTGTAAGATGTATCCAAACTTCATTATTCTTTTGTGGTTTAATAATATTCTCTTATATGTACATATCATAATTTATTTATCCATTCCTTAACTAATGGGCATGCAGGTTGTTTTTACCTTTTGGCTATTATTAATAATGCAGCTATGAACACTACTGCCTTAACTTACTATCTCCTTGTACGGAGCCTTATGGTAAGACAGAGGTAAGAGCCTAGGTTTCCTCATTTCTTTCCTGAGCATGCACACAGCTCTACGAATGCATGTGTCCTCCAGATTCCCAGGAATATGCCAGAGCCTTTCAAAACTTTTATGGATGTCTCATTCCCCAGTTCTTCCTTTTAAGCTACTAAGTTAATATATTAATATATCTATTGACCTAAACTAGAATCCATTACCTCAGGCAGACAAAAGTTAAAACATCTGCCTGTAACTGTTTTTGATAATACCATCTCCTCACCACCACTTCCTCCTCTCCCCCAGGAAGAAGGCAGTTCCCACCGAAAGAGATCAGAATCCTCTTTTTAAATGGGGTCCTCCAGGGAACCATCAGACAGGTCAAATGATGACAATTATTTGGGAACAGAGATTAAAGGTGTTCCAGCTCCATTCTGCTTTTTCTGGAAGCTTCCAAGCTATATGGGTATATAGACCATCATATTTCCCAGGCTACTGCTGACCTAGGAGAATGGGGGAGGGAACTAACACAAATTAAAGTGCCACAAATTTCCTGTTCTAATTTAGATTAGGTTGTTTTGTTTTGTTTTTAATGAACACTCCCTAGACTGTTGCATGGGTTTGGTTAATTTCCAGAGTTTCAGGGAGGAATGTAAGTATTCCTCAACATGCACAAAGTCTCAATAAAATGCTTTATAGTTTTCATGTAAAATACTTTTATTTGATTTTCAATCATTTTAATAAGAAATTCAATCTTTAATCATTTTATTTAATCTTTACTATACATTTTTCAATTACCATTTAGTCCCCTTATTTTATTCAATAAGGGATTTTAAACTTGTAACTTTGAGTCATCAGTTAATTGCCTTAAAAATATTGCATTAACCCTTAGAAAATTAGAATATCTACCCCTCATTATGAAAATGTTGATTTCCTGACTATTTTTGCCTGTTTTTATTATTTTTATGGGGCAGTAAAGTTTCCAAGTCCTTACATTAATAGTGATACATTCTACAACATGGAATATTTTGAAAACATCATGCTAAATGAAAGAAGCCAGACACAAAGCGCACAAAGTGTATGATTCCATGTATATGAAATGTCTAGAACAGACAAAACCACATAGATGAATGGTTGCTTAGGGCTTGGAGAGATGAGGGAATGGAAGGATGATAGCTAAAAGGTACAGGGTCTATTTTTGAGGTTATAAAATGTTCTAAAATTGATTTTGGTGATAGTTGTATAACTTTTTCAGTATTATAATAACCACTGAATTAAATGAGAGAATTGTATGGCATATGAATTATTTCTCACCAATGACAAAAATAATAAGAGTAGATGATTTCAATACTTCACTCTCAATAATTGGATATGGATGAGTTCAACATCATTATTAACCACTAAACCATATACGAGGTCTATCTGGAAAAAGTCCAGCAATTGTTAATATAACGAGAACTGTCTATGTGACGTAAATGTAACTTGGCAGCCAGGAAGAGGGGACTGAAATGCTCATGCATGAACAATGATGACTTCCTGTACTAGTTCGTGGGAGTGGTAGATGCCATTGAGTGAATATGGGTACTATGTGGCTGTCACATTCAAAATGACTGAAAAGATCCAAGATGGTGGAGGAGTAAGTGGAAGCTACACTAACCTCCTTCCAGGACCAATCTGGAATTACAACCAAATTGTGGAGAAATCATCCAAAATAAACAAGTGAATGTAGAAGGAGAGATACTTTATAACCAAGGACAGACAGAAGAAACAGCTTCACCACAATGTGACTGGTAGGGAATGCAGAGGAGATGCAAGAGGGCTGACTGGACTACCACGGGTGGCAGGTGAAGTGCTGGAGGAATATTTCAGTAGCCAGGGTGTTCCCCCTGAGAAGTGTAGGATCTCAACCCCAAGCTGGACTCCCACGCTTACAACACCAGAGCCTGAAAAGTACCCAGATAACATCCAGCTGCGAAAATGGCAGGATTTCTCTCTGCCAGGGCCAGACAGCTGGAGTCTCAGAGATCCTTTGAAATGGTCAATGTATAAAATTTCATTTGCAGCCCCTTACCCTGGGTTCTGGCGAAGGGAAGGCAAAGAGGACTAGAGACTTTTGAGGTGAAACTAGAGCTGGTGGCTTTGGGGAGAGAGTTGAGAGAGCAGCTGCTGATCCTGGTGCTGAGTCACTCCCCATACTGCAGGAGCCATCTTGTTCCAGCAGACCACCCCCCTCCACGTGGCATCAGCCTGGGGAGAAGCAATAGCCCTGCCCACAGAAATTACTATGCCCCACTCTGTGGTGCTTAAGCCTGGCTGTTGATTACAGAGTGATTATATTAACAACTGAAGGAGTCAGCCACAGATGTTGGATCCCTGGTAGTCTCGAACAGGCTGCCTAAGGCCAGATTGGGATACCATCTGACATCACCAGAGGTGGATTCAGAAAGAAAAAATGGTGGTAAATACTAGAGTCTACCAAGATGAAATCCATCCTGGTCTTCATGATTTGTGATATTTTCTCTCCTGCACAGTTTTTTAACACTCATTTCTTATTCTTCAAGTTTATGGATATTAAATTACTAGATTTTATATATAGTTTGTTTTAAATCTCATATTGTGCTCCTCCCTTCTTTTACCCCATTTCACTTTCTTCTTTCCTCTTCCTATTTTCACTTTAAATTTGTTTTCTCTCTTGTTACAACTTGCTTCCATTCTATATTCTTACTATATCTTCCCCCTCCAGCCTCTCAAAACCATTTTTCTTGTCATTGGTCATCTCACATTCTTTTTCCCACTCTTAAAATACCTGTGTTCTCTTTCCACCTTTACCAATCTTTGCTCGTTTGTTGCAAATAGGGTGGTTGTTGTTGCATTTCTTCAATTTTATCTCTAGATCTTCACTATTTTGGTATTTCAAATCTCAAATTTTACCATTCCGCTCTTCTACTCCATTCTACCTTCCTCTTGCTCTTTATTTTTTTTGTCTGTCTCAAATTTTAATATTTCCTTGTCTTAGCCTGGTTTTTGTTCCTCACTCTTAGTATTCCTTCTCCCTCTATCATCTCAAAAATCAATTCCCTTCCCTCCCTTCTTTTTTTCCCCTCTTATTCCCATCTCACCTATATTAGTCTTAGCTCATTTGTTGTTGATAGTGCTGTGTTGGGTCTTTTGCCCCAATTTGGTTCCTATATTTTTAGAAATTTATTTACTTTTTTCCTTTTACTTTCTTTCTCACTTGATTTTCTTTTAACATTTCTGTTTAACCTAATACTATATGGTTTCCTTCTCTTGCTCCATTCCATCTTCTTCACTCCTTCTTTTATTTACAATGTAAATTTTACTTTCTTTCACTCTTCACCTTGCTCTGATTCCCTACTCTTACTTTTCCTCCTCCAACTACCCTCTAAAAATCATTTTTCTTTCAGTTAGTCATCACATTTGTTTCTCTTTTCTATAATAGTTTTAATCTATTTACATCTTATAAATACTGGCTGATTTTCTGTTGATAGTGTAATTGTGGGTGGGGGTTATTTTTGTGGTTGTGGGTTTGTTTCCTGAGCTCTTTGATTTTGTTCTGGCATTACCTGCACGACAGCATACAAGACTTGGTGGGCAGAGTGACTCTCAGTCAGCTGGAGGGAAGGACCCACCAGAGAATGACCAAAGAACAACCGTCAAGACCCAATTATAACCAAAGAGCCAACATAAACAGCATAAAGGGCATCGCAAGAGCATCAAGTTCAGTAGATTAAGGAGACTGTACCACTGAATCCCACAGATCTCCTACCACAGAAATTCATGCCACAAAGAATGGGAGTCAAAGCAGATCAATCTAAGAAGTAGAAACAAACCAGAAGGGTCTCCCCTAAAATGGGGAGACAAAGAAACAACCCCCAATTGAAAGGGAAGGAGGAATTACCAGGAGGAGTGCTAAATGAAATGGAGGCAAATAAACTATCACACACTGAGTTCAAAATAATGGTTACGTGAAAACTCAATGAGCTCAGTGAGAACTACACAGAACTACAGGGAAGCTACAAGGAACTTACTATGAACTACATCATCTTCATGAAAAAGGCTACAGAAACTATCAGTAAGAGCCAGGAGGAAATGAAGACTACAATTTCTGAATTAAAGAACACTGTAGAAAGAATTAAAAGCAGGCTAGATGAAGGAGAGGATTGAATTAACAAGCTGGAGGACAAGGTAGAAAAAACATTCCCAGAGAAACAAAATGAAAAAAGCCTCAAAAAGAATGAAGAGGGGTTAAGGGAGCTACAACACAATGTAAAACACAGTATCTGAATCACAGGAATACCGGAAGGAGAAGACGAGCAAAGCATAGAAAACCTGTTTGAAAAAGTAATGACAGAAAACTTCCCTAACTTGATGAGAGAGAAAAATCATACAAGACCAGGAAATACAGAGGGTCCTAGTCAAGATGAATCAAAGAGGCCTACTCCAAGACATGTCATAATAAAAATGCCAACATTTAAAGACAAAGAGAGAATATTACACTTAGTAGAAGGAAGGAAATAACCAAGATCAGAGCAGAATTAAATGACATAGAGACTAAAAGGACAATTAAAAGGATCAATAAATCCAGGAGTTGTTTCTTTGAAAAGATAAACAAAATTGACAAGCCCTTAAGCAGACTCATCAAGAAAAAAAGAGAGAGGACCCAAATAAATAAAATCAGAAATGAAAGAGGAGAAATTACAACCAATACCCTAGCAATACAAAGGATTAAGAAATTAAGTAATTAAGAAATTACTAATTAAGTAATTAAGAAATTACTACAAACAACTATATGTCAAGCAATTTGACAGCCCAGGTGAAATGAACAAATATCTAGAAACATATGATCTTCCAAAACTTAAACAAGAAGAAGCAGAAAGCCTGAAAAGATCAGTAACAACTAGTTAAATTGAAGCAATAATCAAACAACTCCTGGTACACAAAAGCTGTGAACCAGATGGCTTCGCAGGCAAATTTCACCAAACATTCAAAGAAGAACTACCACTGATCCTTCACAAACTATTCCAAAAAATTCAAGACAGGGAAGTTTCCCAAATTCTTTTTCTGAGGTCAGTATCATCCTAATTTTGAAACCAGGTAAAGACACAACAACGAAAGAAAACTACAGGCCAATATCGTTGATGGATATAGATGTTAAAATCCTTAACAAAATGTTGGCAATCCAGATACAGCAATTTATTAAAAAGATCATACACCATGATCAAGTGGGATTCATCCTAGCGGTGCAAGGATGGCACAATATTTGCAAATCAATAAACATAATACACCTCATAAACAAAAAGACAAAAATCACATGGTTTTATCAATAGATGCTGAAAAAGCATTTGATAAAGTACAGCACCCATTTCTGATAAAAATGCTCAACAAAGTGGGAATATAGACAGTACATCTCAACATAATAAAGGCTATATATGAGAAACCTACAGATAACATCATACTCAATAGGCAAAATCTAGAAGCTTTCCCACTAAGATCAGGAACAGGAAAAAATGTCCACTTTCACCACTTTTATTCAACATAGTATTGGAATTTCTAGCCACAGTAATCAGACAAAAAATAGATAGGCTTCCAAGTTGAAAAGGAGAAAGTAAAACTGTCACTATTTGCTGACATGATAGTCTAAATAGAAAAATCCTATAGGTTCCCCCCAGAAACTATTCAACCTAAAAAGTGAATTCAGCAAAGTAGCAGGATACCAAGTCAATTCAGAAATTGAAGGCATTTTTTACACTAACAATGAAATATAGAAACAGAAACTAGGGGAAAAAAATCCCATTTACTAAATAAAGAACTGAGAAATAAACTTAACCAAAGAGGCAAAAGACCTGTACTCAAAAAACTACAGAACACTGAAGAAAGAAAGTGAGCAAGATACAAAGACATGGAAGTATATATACTGTTCACGGACTGGAAGAATCAACATCATTAAAATGTCCATACTACCCAAAGCAATCAACAGATTCAATGCAATCCCTATTAAAATACCAATGACATATTTCACCCATTTAGAATAAATATTTCAAAAATTTATATGGAACCAAAAATGACCCCAGATAGCCGCAGCAATCTTGAGAAAGAAGAACAAAGTAGGAGGGATCACAATACCTGATATCAAACTATACTACAAGGCCACTGTAATCAAGCAGTCTGACACTGGCACAAAACAGACACATAGATTAATGGAACAGAATAAAGAGCCCAGAAATAAACCCATTGTCTCTAGGAATAATTAATATTTGACAAAGGGGGCAGAATCATAAAATGGAGTAAAAATAGCCCCTTCAATAAACGGTGCTGGGAAAACTGGAATAGTACACACAAAAAATGAAACTTGACCACCAACTCACAACATAAGGCAGAATAAACTCAAAATGGATAAAAGACTTAAACATAAGCCATGACACCATAAAAGTCCTAGAGGAATACATGGGCAGCAAAATTTCAGATATCCCATGCAGTAATATTTTTGCTGATACATCGTCTAGGGTCAGGGAAATAAAGGAAAGAATAAACAAATGGGACTACATCAAGTTAGAAAGCTTCTGTACGGCTAAAGAAAACATTATCGAAATGAAAAGGGGAGCCCTGGCTGGTGTGGGCCAGTGGATTGAGTGATGACCTGCAAACCAAAGGGTCACCATTTTGATTCCCAGTCAGGGCACATGTCTGGGTTGCAGGCCAGGTTCCCACTAGAGGACCCATGAGAGGCAACCACACATTAATGTTTCTCTCCCTCTCTTTCTCCCTCTCTTCCCCTCTGTCCAAAAATAAAATAAATAAAATCTTTTTTTAAAAAAAGGAGGAAGGAACCAACCATCTGGGAAAATATGTTTGCCAATGATATCTCAACAAGGGTTTGATCTCCAAAATATATAAAGAACTTATATTACTCAATGCCAGGAAGACAAACAATCCAATTACAAAATGGGCAAAGGGTCTGAACAGACACTTCTCCAAGGAGAACATATAGAGGGCCCATAGACATATGAAAGGATGCTCAGCATCACTAGCCATCAGAGAGATGCAAATTAAAATTGCAATGAGATACCACTTCACACAATCAGAATGGCCACCATTTAACAAATCAACAAACAACAAGTGCTGGTGAGGTTGTGGAGAGAAGGGTACCCTAGTGCACTATTGGTTGGAATGCAGACTGGTACAGCCACTGTGCAAAACAGTGTGAAATTATCTCAAAACAGTAAAAGTGGAACTGCCTTTTGATCCAGTGATTCTACTGCTGGGATTATACCCCAAGAATCCTGAAAAACCAATTCAAAAGAACCTATGTACCCCAATGTTCATAGCAGCATTATTTATAATAGCCAAGTGTTGGAAACAGCCTAAGTGCCCAAGGATAAATGAGTGGATCAAAAAACTGTGGTACATTTACACAACAGAATACTATGCAACAGAAAGAAAGAAGGAGCTCCTACCCTTCGTGACAGCATGGATGGATCTGGGGAGCATTATGCTAAGTGAAATAAGCCAGGAGGCAAAAGACAAATACCATATGATCTCACTGGTAAGTAGAACCTAATCAACAAAACAAACAAGCAAATAGAACCAGAGGCATGAAACAAGGAACACACTGACAAGGGACCAGAGGGGTTGGGGAGGGATAAGAGAGGAAAGAAGGGAAAGGACCTAATTAAAGAACATGTATGAATGACCCATGGATGGACATGGGCAGCAGGGTGGAAATGGTCTGGGAGTGGTGGGGTGGGTGGGGCAGGGGAGAGTAACATGGGAAAATTGGAAGTATTATAACAGAATAACAATTTAAAAATAAATAAATAAAAAGAAAAAGTAAATTAAGAAAAAACTAAATGAGCAAGTAGAGCAATGAATCTGCACCAAATTTGCCTTAAGCTTGAACAATCCTCCACAGAAACTATTCGGTAGATCCAGAAGGCTGCAGCTGTGGGCACCTGCTGATTGGCAGCCTCATAGACAATGTGCCCACCCATGCATCATGTCTCATGTGTTTTTTTGGCAAAGCATCAAATGACCCAGGTGATTCAGTCCCCCTACAGCCCAGATTTGGCATCCTGCGACTTCTGGCTTTTCCCAAAACTTAAATCACCTTTGAAAGAAAAGAGATTTCAGACCATGCATAAGATTCAGGAAAATATGATAGGACAGCTGATGGCAATTGGGAGAACTGTGTGGGGTTCCAAGGTGCCTAGTTTGATGGGAACTGAGGTGTCATTGTCCTATGTACAATGTTTCTTGTATCTTATATCTTCTTCAGTAAATGTCTCCATTTTTCATATCACATGGCTGGATACCTTCTGGACAGACCTCCTATATATGGAACAGGGATCAGGTTTGGGTATAAGGCTACCTTGGAATAAAGCCGAAACACTTCTTATCAGTATAACAAGTAGAACATTAAGATGGTTATAATTAAAACTATTCTGAGTATGACTTGATTCAAATCACTAGATACTGGAAGTAAAGAATTTAACTAATGGGTTGGCCAAAAAGTTCACTTCTCTTTTTTCCCATAAGATGGCTCTAGTAATACTCAGCTGTCTATCTTCATTCTAAACAATCTTGTTGGATTATATTGTGATGGCTGTCATATCAGCATGCATTAAAAAACTTATCAAAATTGGTGAATTTTGTTTAGACATTTTAATATTGAAGATGGAAGAGAATACACATTTTCAGCATACTATGCTTTATTATTTCAAAGAAAGTAAAAACACAACAGAAACACACAAAAAACTTGTGCAGTGTGTGGAGAAGGTGCTGTGACTGACTGTATCAAAACTGGTTGTGAAGTTTCAAGCTGGAGATATCTCAGTGGACGACGCTCCACGATCGGGTAGCCCAGCTGAAGCTGACAGCAATCAAATTGAGACATTAATTGAGAACAATCACATTATACCACATGGGAGAGAGCCGACATACTCAGAATATCCAAATCAATAAAGTTATTGGTGAAAATGAAAAATATGTCTTTTATTTTACTGAAAAATGTACAGACTTTTTGGCCAACCCATTATCATTAAAAAATTTTTGTGATCATGATTTAATTTTTTTTTTCTAAAAATGTTTGAAAGAATTCTGTGTAAAACAACAAATATCCAAAATTCATTCTTTATACAAACAAATACCTTTAGGAATAGAGACTTAAAAAATCTTTTTCATTTGTTCTAGGTAAAAATTATGATAACCAGCAGTAAGGTATAATATGTCCAAACATTGTTACAGAAAATTCAATTCACCTGAATTAAAGAAGCACAAATAAGTTATAGGAATACATTAATATAGATAGTTATATTAAAATCTTCACATTTTAAATTAGTAATTGCAAATAGAAATTGAGGCAATTACCAATCAATAATGTGATTTATGAGTTTAATGATAAATTCAAAGTTTTAGACATGGGCAAATGGGTACATTATATACATTTATGGAGCCTATATTTAAAATAAGATATAATGCAATAAATATATCAAGTTATTAAGATTAGAAAAACTAAGTAAAACAGATATGCTAATAAAGTGTTTTTGTCTTTTTGATTTGGGTTTCTCTCCCTCATAAAATCTGTTTGTTAATATGACCATATTTTTAAAAATCTAGGTATTAAAATATTAGTTAGCAGTACCTGGAAATTATTTTTGTACTCACAGACATGTCTAACACAAATATGAACCAAAATAACACATGTAAAACAAAAATATATACTTTTATAATATAGTCTATTTTAAAGTTTCCTTTACCTTTATTGTCTGTCTGCTTGTCTGAAATCGTTGATCAGATACTTGCTGCTGATGAAGAAGCTTTTCATTGACTTCTTTATATTCTTTAACAGATAATTCTGCTGCTTTTTTGGCATTCTGAAGTACACTGATTTGTTGTTGCAAGGATATAATTCTTTCTCGTAATAAAACAGTATTGCTACTTGTTTTCTGCACAGTTACATTTTTCCATTTTTCTCTGTTAACTGAGAAAATGTAACTGTTATAGAAAAATAATGTTCATAATCACATTAAAATCACATTAAATTACAAAGACACTGTTAATTACATATGCATTCTTACCTCTGGTAGGAACTGCTGTATGTGAACTCTTCTGAATATTACCATTCTTTTTTTGAAAAGTTGGCTTTTTGACATTCTTGTAATGAAAATAATCCTAAATTTAAAGATTTCATAAAAATTAGATTGTTATTCAATAACAACATCAAGTGAACCAACATGATAAATAATATTTCTTCACTTAAAATATATTTATTTATGCAGTTAAAATGTTTAGATAATAAAATTCTGTAATTGATACCAAGAACTCATAAATGAACACAATATGTACACTAAAGTTGATGTACAAGGCAAAAGATATAAATACAAAATTAACCCCCAAAGTAGTAGTAATTTAGTCTAGGGACTATTTAGAACCCTAGGGTTCTAAATACAATAAAAGCAACAAAAATAAAAATATTTAATAATATATTCTCTGGGAATCTAAGTCCTTTTCTCAAATACTGTTCTCTGTTGCATGGAGACTGATGAATCCCTTCTGACAAATAAAGCTAAAATGATGTTGATGATAATAAAGTAAGTTTTCTTGAACCTCCATGTTTTCCTAATGACATTCCAATATACTAAGGTTAAATAAAATAAATCTATGTTGACTTTTGTTCCAAAACACTTCACCCACTTCAAAAAGCTTTCCCAAAGCAAAATTTTAAATAGGAATATATTTCACAATATTATAAATCTTAATAATAAAATATGGTCTTGTTTATGACTTTATTGTCTGGTAAACAGAAACAATACCAATCTAGAAAAGTCTTTAAATTTTTTTTAAAAAATCCTAATTCTGGAACAAATAAATAATTATAGTAAAAATAGAAAAAAAATAAATTTGACCCAATGTTACTTTGACAATGGGCCCTATATTTTATGTTGAGGGATACATAAATTATATATGAGGCATGGCTCTAAACTAATAAAACTGATTTCTTAATGAAAATACCAGAAACACCTATCTGAGATAACAATTTCCTTTGAAGTAATTACTTTCCTTTAAACTAACTTTCATTTCTTAAAATATTTTTGAAATGTCTCATTACATGTCTTCCGAACCAGTATATAAGATATATTTTTAAAAGTCTCACTGCTTTAGTAAGATTCAATTAATACTTAAGTGCTATTACTGAATGCTGTAAAAAGATCCAAAACAAATTGCCTAAGTTAAATATTAGTCATCAGACTTGGTTTCAAATAAACTAACTACAACTAAAATAAAAAAGCACTAGACTTCCTTTTCCGGTGTTAACTGACTAGAAATTCAGGAAAATTCTCATACTTTGAAACAAGCACTGTTAAAGTGTCTCAGTAACATAGGGAGATTCTGGGGCCAAAAATGAGGAATCAAGAGACAAGTGACCAACAAGTGCCCAATAAAATACAGAACAATTGATAATCTGGTGTCCTTGAAATTCTATTTAAACAGCAACACAGAATACCAGATAACAGGAAAGAAAGCCTAGGTCCCATATCCAGACAAGAAATTTAAGGTCACAAAGCCAGGACACTGTGTGTATCAACAGTTTCTACCTTTTATATCGCTGAGCAGTATTCCATGATGTGAATGTATCACAGTTTGTTTAATCATTCAGCTAATAAAGAAAACTTTGGTTGTTGTATTTTGGGCTATTACAAATAAACCTATTATGATCATTCATTACACATTTTTTGGGTAAATATAAATTTTCATTTTTGTGGGATAAGTGTTCAAGGGTGTGAGATAGCTGGCTTGTGTAGTAAGCATGTGATTATTAGGTTTTCAAAAGAAACGGCCAACTGTTTCCCAGAGAGCTGTACCACTTTACATTCACACCAGACATGTATGAGAGACCCAGTGTTACTACATCCTTGCCAGCATTTGGAGTGTCACTATTTTTTTTATTTTAGCTGTTCTGATAGATTTGTATCTCATCGGTCTTAATCTGCATTTCCCTAGTTATTAATGATGTTGAACATCTTTATATATGTGTGCTTATTTGTTATCCATTTATCCTTTTTGTTGAAATGTCTGTTCATATTGTTTGCCCATTTTCTAATTAGATTGTTTTATTTTCTACTGTTGACAGCATTAGAATTTAGATGTTCTGTCCCTCAAAAGACTACATTAAGAACCTTGAATAGATACAGTATGCAGTATGGCAAGATATCTACAATTTATATAAGCAGCCAAAGGCTCATATATAGCATATATAAAAACTCATAAAAATAAATAAGAAAAATACAAACAACTCATTTTTAAAATGGGCAGAGCCTTAAAGAGGCAATTTACTAAAGAATTCCATATGGTAAATAATCATGAGAAAGCACTCAACACTTTATTAGTAATCACAAAAATGTAAATTCAACCCATAATAATATACCTCAACATACATACAAAAGGGGCTGAGATAGAAATATTAACATACCAAGCACTGATGAGGAGCAGTAAAAATTTTCATAGTGTGCTGATAAATACAACAAATTGGCACAATGTTCAGAAAATACCACTATCAATTAAAATCTTGGAAAAATGTAATCTATGGTGCAGTAATTCCACCTCTTGTATTTCATTACAGAAATGCCCAGACTTATTCAACAGAAGACATATATAAGAATACTCATTGCAACATTATTTGCAGGAAATTCAAACTGAAGAAACCCAAAATTCAGCAGTAGAATGTATAAATTGAGGTATAGTCAGACAATGAAGCACAGTAAACAACAATAAAAGTGAATGAACTCCACATAATATTGAACAAAAGAAGCCAGACACAAAAGAAGATATATACTGTATAGAATCTATAAAATTCAAAAACAGGCAAAATTAACCATAATTTTAAGAGACATAAATTATAAAGAAATGGAGTTAGTGATTAAAGTTAAAATAATGGTTATCTTTGGAGTTAGTGAGAAGTTCTATATTTTCAAAACAAAACTGCTACAATTTGGTCAATGTTTCTTTTTTCTGACTGCAAACAATGTACATAGATTTATTCAAAGTAGTTTATACTATATTCTCTTATATAAATGGAATTATTAGTTATTTTTTTATTACAAAACCATGCTACACATAAATGAGCACAACTAAGGAAAATTCCCAACCAAGTAATATGTGGCAAAATAGAAACTTTTACAAAATCTATCTATTTACCAGTCAGTGAATCAGCAAGCACTTAGCATTTAATTTTTCATCTGAACTTTATTCTGGTGGTAACTAAAATAGATTTTTGTCATCCTTCAGCTTTTTCTTCCAAAGTCCTTGCCAGACCTCAAAAATTAAACACTTCTGGATTTGATTTTAAAATAACACTATAGGTTAATTAAAAGATGATTTTTACAACAAAATTATCTTTCCTCTGTTTTTCACTGATTTATGCTGAACAGGTAAACCTTTTGGTGACATGATATATACACAGTAAGAATTCATGACTAAGTTGTTTAGAAACATTAATTTTTTTAAGATTTGAAACATACTGGAAAATTAGGTAAACACTAGAAATTTACAGATTTAGTTAAAGTAAATAATTTTATCATCACAAAGACTAATGAAAAAACAGTATTTTCCACACTTGGTATATTTCACATACCTGGAAAAAAAATGAGCTTATTATCACCTCTAAATTTTTTGGCTGAAATATAAATACCTTTTAGGGGAATATTTTTTATTTCCACATTATCTATACAAAAATAGTGACAAATTGGAGTTGAAAAATATTAAGAAGTGTGTATTTGCACTGGAAATACCAAAGAAAGGTTCACTTTTTAATGATTCAAATTAAATCACTGGCAACAAAATTTGATTTGTTACAAAGATAAAATTTAAAACATAGCTTAGAATTAAGCAAAAGGTATCATACCTTCGGGGGTTTGCCATCTGTATTTGAATATATTTGTGGTATTCTTCTTCCCTGCACTTGGCTGTCTTCTGTTTGATCACCTTCTTTCCGGTCTCTCTTATCGTCTATAGGACTTATTTTCTGAGATGTTTCTACAACAACTGTTCCCAAATTTTGAGAGATCTGAGTTTCAGAATCACTGCTTTTGAGAAAAAAAGTGGGGAACACAAAACCCAAGAAAGAAGAGTTGTTAAGTATATACCTCTTTTAAGTTCAAGATAAAATAATAATATAGCACATACCGCGTACATAACTGTAAGTTTAATTCGAGCACTTACTGGTGTTCAGCGGTAAGAAGAAAATTAATCTATATTTTACAAGATTATAAAATCTCATCAAGAAATTAGATTATCTAGAATCAAACACATACTAACATCACTTCTATAGTATTTTTACCAAATGTTAACTCAGCAAGCACAAGTTTTAACAGTTGTAGGGTTGGAGTACTCACTACTTTGTGAATCAGGGCAGAAAGCTTTAACACTTCTAACAAAATTCTCCCTTACTCTGGGACAAAATTTGAATCCCTGTGGCTTTCACCCATTTAGCTCAGTTTCATCTCTTAGGGTCATTCATCATTCAATAAAATACTTGTTAAGCATAAACCATGTGCCAAGCACTTTGCTAGACATTAGAGATAAAGTAGTAAGTAAATAAAGTAGATAAAAATCCCTGCTGTCATATAGCTTTCATCCTAGTGGGATGAGGGTGGACAGGTAACAAATAGGAAGTAAAATATATAGTATGTTAATAGTATGTGTTAAAAAAGAAAACATAAAGCAAGGAAGGAAGATTACAAATGCTGAGGTTAAGCAGAACATGCGAGTAAGCTCAATCACTTTTCCACATGGATGATCTTTTAACTACCAAAACAGTTATATGATGCCTGATTCATCTCTAAGAAAAATGTCCCTAGCTTTTTCAAATATTTCTAATATGTATGTATGCTTTTGAGATGCTTTCTTACCCTGGTCACACTTGAATGTGCTCCAGCTTATTTGATGCAGCATTATGTTCAAACCACAGTTTCATATTCCAAGTGTACTATGAGACGTACTTAGTAGAACTTCAGGTAAATGCAGACTAAAATTTTGAAAGTTCTCTGGCATGATTACTATACTGTAGACTCATACAGGATTTAACAAAGCCTCATAAAATATTTTTATGTGCACCATTGCAAAGTCCTATATTTTTCCCATTGTACAGTTGAGCAAATGACATTTTAGAGCCAAGAGAAGAACCCTGTAGTCTTGTGTATAACTGTATCTTCCCAGTCTTTTGAGATCTTTGGGGATTCCGATTCTATTTTATAAAACAGTTTCCACCTCTTTGTGGGTAACAGTTATGTCACAGTTATGTTATGTGGTAACATAACACATGTTACAGTTATGTCATGTATGTAACAGTTATGTTACCCACAAATTAGATAAGCATGTTTTGCTGAAATTGTTTTTCTTATTTGAGGTATTAACAACTCCTGATTATTACCCATCACTGAATGGACATTGATAAAGGTAGTTTATATAATGGGACCCACAAAATGCAGGCTGCCCTAATGGTCCAGCCCATGTCAGAAATTTAAATCTAAGTCAGCTACATTTATGGGAAATGCCTCTGAGGGGAGGCAGAGTTTGACACCCCCAATTATACCTTTTGGAATAATTATTTTAAGCTTTTTATTTTCAAGAAACAAAAGACTCAGAAAAAAACTTTGAACTTCCCTCTTACAATCTGAAAGAATTTACACAGATAACCTCCTCCAATGAGGGAGATATAATTATAGATAACTCTAGCTTCATATGAACTAGTGTATGATCTACTAAGACCCCCATGATCCAAGTTCTCTCTCTGTCCTATAGTTAAAGATGGCCCAGCAAACATTTATTTTGCAAACATTTGCTTTTCCATCTCCATGCGAACTGCCTTTGTTCCCTTTGAAGTCCCAAACTACAAACCCCACATTTGTATGGAACCCCTGTATGGACAGACACAGGGTCTGGCACAAATAACGCCCCTTTTTACTACATAAAATTTTTTTATTATAACATCACAAGATCCAATTCTGTACTATAACAATATCACACTCAAGCACACCATATATTGTAGATGAAATGCTCAAATTGCTGTCCATCTCATGAGAGACATTCATGTACCCTACCCACCACACTCAATGCCATTACTTCTACAAGACCTTGTGATAGGGGACTCAAGAGTTGGAAAGAGTTTAAGGTAAATAGTTAATAAGCCTAGTAAGTAAAGCATATGTTAAAGCTATTGTTTCAGAAACTACAGATAAGGTCCTTCCTGGCTCCTAGGAGAGAAAGCCAACCTCTGCTAAAAAGAAAAGCCAGGCACTGCTAAAAATTCCTCCCTGAAGAAGAAGAAGTGCAGGCATCCAGGACGTTGTGTTCCAGGGACAGGCAGGCCACCACCCACCCCTGGGAACAGCTAACTGCCCAGGACGAGAATACTACAGTTTTCTTTTATCTAATTTTCCTTGAATTTCAAAACCCCTCACTGTACCTTGTGTATTCCCTGATATAAAAAGGCTAGCTTGAAAGAAAATGTAAGATGGTCCCTTAGGGTATGAACCCCCCATCTTCCCAGATCAGGCCATCTGAATAAAGTTCCCATAAAGATTCAATCCCTGTCTCTGCTTATTGGGTTCAGCATGTGACAGAAAACATGAATGCCAGTCTTTTCCGGTTTCACTTGTATAATAGATTTAGTTGTTTCCTCCTGTTAATCTGTCTCATGTTAATTTAATTTTTAGTCTAGCCAGAGAACTTAGAAGGGTAGAAGAAAAATGAATTTTTCCATCCTACACCACACTGTCAAGGAAACCTAACCTACCCCAATCACAGTTCTCCAACACAGCTTTAGCTAGCTCACCTGACCCTAGAAAACAGGATGTGCTAGCCTTATTAGGAAATACTCAACCTCCCAGCCAACCATGCCCTGTTTCTTCATTGTCCTTGTAATGCTCTACGAAACTCTCTCTTGTCACAATTCCCTCAGGAAGAGTGCTCCACGGCTCATTAGGCTCTGTAAACCCCTACTCCATGGATATTGGCCCTTGAATAAAGGGCTTCAAACTCATTACTAAATGGTATTATTTTTGTCATTTGACAGCATGCTATGCAACGATAGGAAAGTAGTATTATAAGGTAATAATTATATATTTATATAAGAACAAAGCTTTATTTTTCTCAATATCTAAGTAAATTTCTTATATTTCAGATTATGAAAAACTAAGGGAAACAGAATGTTCTGAAGTCCTTAGGCTCCACTGTGGGATTTCTAATTGTTGAAGAATTCTCTGCAGCCGAGTGATTCCTAAGAATATTCTGTCAGGCAAGAAACGCAACACTTAATCCTCACAGTGTAAAACTGAGTTTCACTGCTAAATAACTTAAATAACAACCCTGTTTTAAGAGACAGCATGTGATATGTCTCCCCAAATATGTGACCTTTTGCACATGTACTAATATGATGAAATTAGAATTATATTACTTAACTTTCATATATTTATTCATACATACATGCTCACACATGAGTAAAGTAGACTGCTATATTATGAAGAATGAGGTAGTTCCAACTGGCTGATATATAATTACTAGTTGAAACTAGAATTTCCTCAAAGATATAAATAAGGGCTTAGTATGTTTTAAGCTAACTAGTATTTTATCTCTAATTGCTTTTAAGAACAGGGGAAAGAAACCTTACACGAATTAACAAAGAATGAAAATGCAGACTTTGTCCTTCTTCCTCACTTTCATAAATTTGTGAATTTTTTACCTGCCTGATGATAAGGGGCTTGATCCAAAGATCATTTACAACAGTGGTTCCCAAACTTGCCTGCATATTGGAATCAGCTAGAGAGCTTCAAAAAATTACTGAAGCTTGTACCTCACTGTAGAAGTTAAGATAGAATTGCACTGGGGTGTGGCTTGAGCTTTGGAATTTTCATAAGATCCCCAGTTGATTCTAATATGCACACAAGTCTGAGAACCACATTTTAAGATAAGTTTCAGTTCTATGTCTATGCTTAAGAAAACTATCCAGAGACACCCTGAGGGGACAAAAGTTTTGTCACCCCAAAGTGTGACTGTTGTGACACTGATTTTAAGTTGGTTATTAAAAAACAAAAGACTCAGAAGGAACCCGTGACCCTCACCTTTTGTGCCTAAAGGAATTCAGAGAGAAAAACATGCTTCAAGAAGGGAACCTGAGCATATTCACCTTAGCACAAATGAATTAGCACATATATGATGGACAGGAAGAAATGCAACAAAGTCTATTTCCTTCTGAGTCCCATTATTTCTAGATGGTCCAGCAAGAACTTGTTGACCATATGTTTGCTCTTTCTCCTACCTGTTAATTACCTACTTCCTTTGGAGTCCCAGACCCCTGCCCCACTTCTCCTTTGTCCAGAATAGCATGTAAGCCTCAACTGTTCAATGCGGTTTAGGTCTCATATCTTATGATATGCCTGGCATGTACATTAGAGTAATAAGTGTTGGGCGTTTTCTCCTGTTAGTCTGTCTCTATTAATTGGACGATTAGCCCAGATAAAAGAACTTTCTAAGTAGGAGAAAAGTTAAATTTTTTGTGCCTCCTAAATCTTTAGGAAAATAAAGGAAATATAAGTCATTACAAAACAAGACAGAATTATGGACGATTGTTCAATGTGTCTTCGCAATTCTGGCCACATTAAACTTTCCTTCTGTTTAAGTCTAAAAAAGGTGTTCTATTATCCACTTGCCTTTGTGGTTACTGAGGTGCTTCAAGTGCATATATGAATGTATAGCCAGGGATAAGGGCAAGAAGTATTATAGATTTTTATTACTCTCCTGTTACTACTCACTAGGGGTTATTTAACTTAAGACTAGGAATCTGCAGAGCTATAACTTTAAAGAACTAAATTTTAACTACCATTCAATTAAAGTTAGTACAATGACTTTGCATAATACATACATGAAATAATTAGTGAAGATGGTTCTTAATTTAAAGGATGTTAAACAGCTTGTAGACATCTGGTAACAAGCTGAAATGGGTCATTCAAAATTTATCTAACTAAATTAAGGGGGAAAAATGTTTCTCCTCCCAGGTTGGCATGTCACAAGATAACTAAACCGACTTAGTAGGCTTGCCTGGGAATCCTTAGCTGTCAGTGGTGAATATGCAAAGGGCCAGCAAATTAAATCAACCTGCCAAAATGTCAATTTCAAGCCTCATGACTGCATGAAAATAGCATCACTGGAAGAAATCAAGCATTGCCTTCTTTTGGGTTTCCTGGCACCTATTCAAATACTCATGCAGTTGTGGCTAATTTTGCATGCAAATTTCAGTCAATAAGCTCAGAACAAGACCTCCCAAGATATTTCAAAGGATCTGACAGTATTTTTTCTGAATACCAAATCGACAGTAGTTGAAATTCAATCTCCATTTGCTTGTGCTTTACATATGCACAGTGTCCCCACCACAGAGCCAAGTTAATGAGAGCCTTACCTGCTTTCACTCACATCCTCCCAGTCCTTGTCCTTGCTGAGGTTCTCAAACACATTGCTCATAACCTTGATGGAGTGATTGAGAACAGTGTGGTAACGACCCACAGAGCGCTTTTTCTTGGCAGTTTTAAATTTAACCTTGGTAGTGGTTGTTTTACAATCATTTTGTCCAGATCTCATGTGTGTGGTGGCCATCTCAGATTTAGCTTTGTCTGCTGAATGTTGCAACTTCTCCATTGAATTCATCACCTCTTCATTTTCATTTTTCAACCTATTAACTTCTGCCACTTGTCTCCTTAGGGAAGTGACTTCTCTCTCCAGCTCACTGATTTTTTCTTGAAGATCAGCTTTGTGTTTTTCTACATCTTTACTTCCCTTTTGTAGCTGTTGTAGTTCTTCTTCTCTGGCCTCTGCATTTTCTTGCTGCTGTTTTAAGAGCGATTTCAGGAAATCATTTTCTTCTGTTAATTTTTTATTCCCTTCTTGTAATTTTCTTGACCTTTTCTCAAAAGATTTTAGACGATTTTCCAACTCAATGACCTAAACAGAAGAGTTTTGTTTATTCTTTTAAAAGTCCCAAACCATAACCCATTATATTTTATGGTCATTTCTTACTTAAGTAAATAAAATTACATTAAGCACAGGGACAATATAAACCTAAAGTACTTAATTTCTAAATAATTCTCAGGTAGTACAGATAAATACATTCTAAAATGTGATCATATATCTGTGAAATAAAGGACAGATGGTAAAAGAAGTTAAAATTCTACACAAAGTGACAGAGAAGTAAGTATGCTAATAAAGTTAGTGGATTTTTCTGCTATTCTAAATGCTTTGGCTATACAGTCTACTCATTGTGAATAAATTTTTTTTTTCAGAGAAAACCAATTGATACAAAATAGGTAAATAGAGGAACTTTATTAATAAAATAGAATTTTTTTCAATACTTAACAGTCATATGAAAAACTGATGGCCGAAATAAGAAATAATTTATGAAGAATGCTTATTTCTAAATTAAAAAAATGTATTTTTAGTAGTAGTATGGGATCCTTAGTTTACACAATAAAGGAACATTTTACCAAAAAAAAAAAGTCTAACATATTTAAATTATAATTATTTCAAGGTTGCATGTGAAATTTTTCATTTACTTCAGTAAACAATGTTTATTGAAGGACACAAAAATGATAATAGCCTGACCTTAAAAATTTCAAAAACTATTTGGAAAGACACTTGCATTCATCAATCTGATAAGGGATAAAATTTAAGTGCTGTAAGTCTGGGAAAAAAAGAAAGAGCAATTAATTCTAAGCCATGAGTTTCACTGAAGAGATTTCAGTATAAACCTTGAAAAATAATCACTATTGTCTGGAAAGTAAATTTTACCATTTATAAAAGAATTTTATAGCCATGACCTCTTTCTGATCATCTCAAAAACATGTGAAATGAGTAGAGCCAACAGTTGTCTTCATGGAAGAGGAAATGAGACTCTGAAGAGGTAAGTAACACACAGAGGTAAGTATTTGCTGGCTTAAACCGGGATTCAAACCAGGATTTTGCGCCTTCCTACTATTACACAAGCCATACAGGGGAGGAAGAGTCACCCAGGAATACAGAGTGGGGCGAAAGGAGGTTTACAGTTGTGAATGCATGAAACACATTTTATTCTTGTATTATTATTTCTTAATTATTGTATTATTTTCCATACAAACAACTGTAAACCTACTTTTGCCCCATCCTGTTTATGGAAAATAAACATAGAACTAGAGTCAAGAAAACAATGAGTTAAGCAAGAAATGTAAAATGTTGAAAAACAATATAAACTGATATTTACTTTCAAAACAAAATTCTTCAAAGGAGAAAATATTTGTGATGTACTAACTAATGATTTAAAATAGTATTTCAGAAATAGATAAAATGTATGCATATTCTTAAAACTTTCCAGTTTTAGGAAAGTTGCCTAAACATGAGTTTAAGTCATCTCTGATTTACCTATCCTTCTGTGCCCTCTCTTCTTCTTGTGAGTACAACACCCTTCATTTAATTCACAGTCATTTACTAATTAGTTATCCTGTCCTAAAACATGAATATTTCCTAATATGATATAAAGAATCTCAGTGCATTTTAATCACTTTTTCTGTAGTACGTTATACTCACCTACTGTTGGACCTATGTCTTTACAGGGCTTACTCTTGATCTTAAGTAGGAGTATATGAAAAAGTTTTCACCAGGCTAATATAGACAACCTCTGTATATTTCAAACCAAAAAAATCTCTTGTTCCCTCTCAATGCAAATACATGTTTGAAAAACTGGACAATGTGACAAAAAATACAGTGTTCAAAAGTACATGAACTCTGTCTGAAACTTTTTTACCTCTTTCCAAACACTTGATCTCCAAATTTTATTCTCCACTTAGTAAAAAATACTACAAACAAATAAAGAATATCACTCTTTACAACCTTTTCAGTTCCAATGGTCTTCAGTCACTGCCCAAAGCAGTATACTTATAAAAACACTTAAAATATTTTATTGTGTTAGATTTCAGGGTGATGTAAGGTAGGCTACCCATTTTTAAATGTATTTTGTGCAAATAATCATGCCTTTTTAAAACTCCTGACTTTGACAGTGGTAGTGAAATGAGGTGTAGAGTGGGGGGAGGGGCAGGAGGAAGAAGGATGTCGCAGAATATTCCTCACAAACCATGATTTTGGGGGTGTGAGGTGGATGGTAGGATTAAGATACTTTGCATGTCTATGGCAAACTGGTAGCTAGCTAATAGCTGTGTTATTGCTTCAGGGCAAAAGGTGTGTACATGACTTTCAGACTGTATCCTCACTCCTGAGGTAGCCAGTGGAGACCCCTGCATCACTGAGTCATGCTTGCCCTGACAAAAGATGGCGGCCAAGACAAGGTAGAACATTACAGGGAAACTGGCAAATGCAGCTCACTGTGGGAAGAGCAACATGGGACATCATGTAGGAAACCCTGGGTCAGCATTTAAAACTATGGGCAGGCAGCTGTGAGGGAGCTGCCACGTGGTTTAGAGAGAGCCATGTAGTGAAGAGCTGCCAGTAGTGAAGAAGGAGAGCCATGATGTGGCAGTTAGGCAATCTGTAGTGTGGCTGGTCCGCGGTGAGAAGGGAGAAGTAAGCAAGCCCCTATGTAGTTTGTAGTCAGGGTCCCATGATGGGGCCTGGTGAAGTGAGGAAGGAAACATACTGCTGCTCTGATCGTGCCCACTCGAGCTGACTCAGAAGCCATCAAGGACCCTGCCTTGCAAGACTCTGGCCTGTTGCCTCACAGACCCAGATTCGATCTAAACTCTTGGGACTTGGGACATACTCTCTCAGGACTTGTGCCTTTCCTAGACTTCATCATGATCCAGTGTAACATGGCACATGCTTTCCTGGACTATTACATGGAGGATGACAAGAACATACCCCAGATCCTGAAGGAGAGAGTTGCTGCGAGACTGTTTACACAGCCGGCATAAGCACAAATAAGGACATGGAGAAATTTGGTGGCTTTTGGCTTATAGACTTGTGGGGAGCAAGGGAAGTGCTGGGTCTTGTAGAATAACAGGGCTCTGAGCATAAGCACTCTCAGCACCCCCAAGGTTGGAATATTGTAAATAAAAACCTGCTTCTTCTAGCATTACTTGTTAGGTCATACGCCAAGGTGCTATGTGAATGGGCCCCTATCTGCTCAGTTACAGTAGGATAAAAGTAATAAAAAGCAGTGTGGTCTATTGGAAATTTAATTTTGAGCCCAGTTTAGGTATCACTTCCACCTGTGGTTGCTTTTCTTGGTAAAATATTTAAACTATTTTACCTTTAGTTTCTTCATATGTGAAATGGAAATAGTAACATTCATCATGCAGGTTATAAGTGTTACATATAATCATATACCACAATTCCCAGCAGACAGTACATTCTATAATTTATCATCATCATCACCATTATCATTTCTATTATTATTCTTCCTAACAGCTATTTAATGAAATTACTTGAGCTGAAATACAATTACTTGTATTAAATATTGTTGAACTAGCTATTAAATCAACTTTGTATTTTTGATTAAAATATAACATGTTACAAAAAAATGTAACAAACATCTTAAATTTAGGATTGCAATTTTTGATACTGGCAACACATTTTTTTCTTTTCATCAAAATCCATTTAAATTTGGGCACAACTCATGAAAATTTTATATATCAATGGAAAAATGTGTGTTAAAATGTGTTATGTTTAAAGTATGCGAACTCCCTAATGTAAATCAATGTTTAATCATAAGAGGCTGGCCAAATTTATTTGCATTTGTTTAAAATGGAGGACAAATAACAAAACAGAGAAGCTACTTCCAAAGACTTTGAAGGGAAAAGTCCGTAGAACACATTAAAGTGTTATTGAAGATACACTCTCAAAAATTGTTGTTCAACTGATTTTAAATCTCCAAAAATAGAAAGGAAAATTTTAATATATATTTTGAGAATGGGAGTCCAGGGATTTGTTAAAGGCATTGTTCCGCATACTATAAATCAATTTAAGTCCATACTTTTCCTCCAGTACTGAAAATGTTTTAAATTTAACAAAAAGTAAGCTCCTTTCAAATCAAACAAAACATGTGATTTGTGAAGTGTGTGTAGTATGTGCTTTTCTAGGGGTACCTAGACTGGACAATTTAAACCCTAATAACCTCCTTTTGATGTAAATTATAAAGACCCCCATCTCCTAATTCAATCTTATCTTCAGACATTAGGAATCAGGACTTTGACATAAGAATGTGGGGAGCACATGATTCATTCCATAACAGTGTTTAATGTTAATATATTATTTAAAAATAATCTACTTATAGTCTTCATTTCTACTATGCACAAATATTGTTTTCATGTTGTTATAATCCTTTAAACCCATTCTGAATAAATTTCATATATATTGTGGTGGCATAAAAGTAATTTTCTTCCCACCTTCTAAGTGCTTCTAGCTGGGCTAATAATCAAATTAACAGACACAGCTTAACAGGAGAAAATCAAATTTTAATATGCGTGCATGGGGACTTCACGTAAGCATGAAAATTGCAAAGACAGTGAGGCAAAATGAGGTATATATGTCATTTTGGACAAAGGAGAAAGGAGGGAAGAAGCCTGGGATTTCAAAGGGGAAATAGGCAATTCGAAGGAAGCTGAGATAGCAGCAAAGAAATTCTTGCTGGGTAACTCAGAAATAATGGGACAGAGGGAAAGTTAGTGAGCAGATATTTCCACAGATCCCTCCTGTCCGCCACACTTAATTCACATGTGCTAAAGTGAATATGCGACAAGGTGATCATGCTAAGGCTCCCTTCCTGAAGCAGCATTTTCTATCTGAAGGTCTTTAAGAAGAAAAAGTAGAGGTAAAAGAAAAACAAAGAGAAACAAACAAACACAACAACCCTATTCCTGAGTTTGTTGGGCTTAAAATGGTTTCAGCTTGAGCTAATTTGCATTCCAGGGTGGCACATTTTGGGGAGATCCCCACAATATACATCCGCTTAAAACAAGTAACTCGACTAAAAGGGGTTAAATCATGAGTCATACAATTACATTCAGTTAATATAAAAAGTGACAAATTAGTATGTTAATTTGACATATGGTCCAATGAAAATAATTCCTGTTGGCTTTTTAGGATTTAAATGGATTTCTGAATCCACTGTGGTAAGTAGTCATTTATGGCAGTTGGAATGAAATCGAGAATTTCTTTAGAGTTTCTACCCCAAAGCAGTAAGTAGTAGGCTAGTATTACACATCTATAGAGATAAAAATTATATAAAACCTGGCAAACAAATATATCATTTTGAAACAAAGAAAGTAAGCTAGAATAAAGTGTATGACATTCTAGCTGGCAGTGTATACATTATTTCAATTACTCATGTTACCTTAAGAGAAATGAATGCATTTGTTCTCTATTATTATGTTAACCTGATAATGGTCATTCAGTAATGATGGAATGACAGCCTTTGTTACAGGACCATGTGGCAAGTGTTAGAAGTAGAAGAAATCTTATCATCTGCTGTAAATCACTACATTTCCTACAAGTCAGTTCACAGATGTAGAAAATGTAGGTAGCCAGATTTATATTTTGGTTTATATATTTGTACAATTTCAGCTTTATCTAAGTATTGTGTAGCCAAATAACACTCAGTTATAAGAATAAATCTATTTAAAGAACATTTTCTTTGTAATAATTTAAAAAAACTGCTCAACCAACCCTATTGAATTTAACTTGGTAACAACATATTTATACACATCAATATAAATTAAGTATAAAATTGTAAATATAAATATTAAGATTTTTAAAAAACATTTTACTATTAATGATAGGCATGATCTAAAGTAACTACAAGGTTTTATTTACATGGATAGTTCTATTAAACAGGGATAACTATACTAAATCATATGGGTACAAATTTTCATCCAAAATAAGATGAGTCACTATATTTTTCAAGTTTGAAATTATAATTATAAACATATTTAGCTGAAGCTAAAGCTGTCTCATATATTTTAGTTTAAATACTATAAATTCATATGCTTGATAAAGTGTAACAGTCTCATATGTCAAATTTTAAAGTGAAACTGCTGTTATAACTAATTAACACATACTACAAATTTTTATAATTTCCATTGCTGTCATTCTCATTTCATCTTTGAAAATATTTTTAATCTATGTCAACAGAAACACAAGTATTTCCCCATTTATTTCACTAACATTGATTTTTTTACCTCATTTTGGCAAGCCAATAATTTTGAATTATGAATTTAAATTAAGGATTCACACAAGGTTTAAGTTCATGCACCCTCATTTTAAAATATAATCCTTTATGTTAAAATTCAGATTTAACTTGCTCAGCTCAATATCTTAAAGATTAGACTACCTTCTGTAATGTCTGCTCCAACATTTCTTTCCCATTCTTCTCTGGAGTACTCTTCTTGACCCCATCATCTTCACCACATCTGAAGAGTTGTTCTGGTGGAGAATAAATAATATATTTTGGTACCTCATATACTGCTAAAACGCTGTCCTTTCATTTTAAGGAAATGGGTTCTATGGTTTTCCAATGATGAATAATCCAGTCTATTTTATTGTCAAGTATTTGGCCAATAAATAAATGTTGACTTTTTTAAGATTTTCAGTCACATAATGATGTATCTTCATAGAGTCACATTTCTTTTTGCAGTGTAAGATTTTCTAAGGTACAACAGATCTGCAGGTTAACAATGCTGTACTTTTATTCCTATATTCATTCTTTTGTAGACTATGCCCCCTTTGCCTTAAAAGCAGAATTCATTGCTTTTTTTTTTTTTTTATCTACACAGGTCACTACTAGTTTTGTTCTCTGGATCTTCCTCCCTGCCAGGAGGATCAGAGTGACGCTGAACAAAGCAAACAGTAACAGAATTAGGGTGGACTGAAACTGTAACATCCCTCCCGCACTTTTTTTCATGTATAAGATCATGAATTGGTCAGAGTAAACCATAAAAATCACATTTCCAGAAAAACAGTGACTTTATAACAAATAAAGACTCTGGTAATGAATAAAGCTATTTCTAGAAATCATTCCTATACTTGCCAAGAATTTGACTTTGAAAGCTTTTCAACCAAGCAAAAATATACAAGCAACATATTAACTTTTAAAAAATCATAAAACTTCAGTTAAAATACATTAAAACCTATAGATAATATTTTTGTTATCGGATAAATTACTGTGACAAATTTACTGTTTTCTTATGGAATTATTTTGGGGATATAATATCTCTCAAAGAATAAAAAGGATGCAAAAAAAGAATATATAAATCTAAAAGCACACATATCTGTGTTAGAGTGAAATGTTTTTGCTTCAAAGTATGCTTGGCTGCTGTAGGTCAGTGTAAAACTTTGATTTATCAACAAAGAAAAAAACAATATTATTCTCTGTAGAGTAGAAATCCTCTTGGTATAAACAGTGACTAACAAGTTTGTTAGAGTGAATTAGGCATTTCTTTTGTCTTCAAAACATGACATATCCAATTAAAACTTCTGTACTCATGAAATAAATAGAACACTATCCTAAGGATAATAAAAGCTAGAATAGGTAGAATTTGCCACCTGGGGAATATGTACCTTTACCTTGATAATAATATATTAGTTCCCAAGTTTCATTTCTAGTCCCCTAACACCATGGTGCTGAATTCATTTACAATACCCTTTCAGCAATATAAAAATAATATGCAAATACAATTCATCTGTCCCAATCATTTAAATATCTGTTATAGTTCTAAGCGTGTTATTTACTCTAAAAATATGAAGAAAATAAGAATGCAGAGAGCTAACAATAACTAAATAACTCCATTAAAAATAAAGGCTAAAGATTGATTTAAAAATAAATTTGGTTGTTGCTTTGTGCTCCTGGTGTACGTACAAGGCCCACTGGTGGACTGGTTGACCATGCATGCTTACTTGTGGTTATTTGCTAATAAGTTTCTTTCTCACAGTTGTGGATTTTATAAAGAATATTCAAGTAGATAAGGCCAGGCATGAATAAAAGAAAGAAATCAACTCTCTGTCCTTGATTCTTTTCCCTGTCAAGCATTTCAGGATTTGGAAAATGAACAAAGAAGAGTAGTTAGAAATACACACTTCTGGTTTTTTTTCTATGGTGGAAGTCACCTTACTGGAGATTTATTTATTTTTATTTATTTTATTTTTATTTTAGAGAGAGGAAAAAGGAGGGAGAAAGAGAGGGAGAAAAACATCGATGTGAGAGAGAAACATCAACTTGGTTGCCTTCTGCAAGTGCTCCAATGGGGGACGGAGTCCACAACCCTAGCATGTGCTCTGACTTGGAATCAAAACCGTGTGATCTTTTAGGTTTGCAGGATGACAGCCAACTGAGCTGCACTGGCCATGGCTGGAGATTTATTTTTTAAGTTTTATTGCATTTGCTTTCCTTTCATTTTTATTACTATAAAAATTCATTCTGACTTATATTCTTTCTTAGAGTTTCATGTCTGTCTACTATTTTTCTTAATGTTTAACTTTGCTTATTCATAGTTTAAATTTATTTTATTCTAGCTTCTATGGTTTTCCTTTTCTCTTAATTCTTTTGGATTACATTAAAAATTAATCTAAATTGATCTGATCAAGATAGTGGTAAATGTGGTACTTGCATCCTCTCACATCAAAATTACCACTAAACTACAGAACAACTATCATGCAGAACTGCCTGAAGTCTGACTGAATGCAAGTCCTATAATTAAGGATATAAAAAAGAAACTATATCAAGACTAGTAGGAGGGGAAAAGACTCAGAATGTTCTGGTCCCTCACCCACATGCAGTGGTTAAAAATCAGGAGGGATATCTCAGCTGCAGAGGTTCCCCTGAGGAGCTAGGGATCACAGCCCCATATGAAGCCCCCCAGTCCAGGATTCCAGTGCCAGGAAAAGTTCCTATAACTTCTAGCAGTGAAAACCAGCAGGGATTGTAGTTGAGTGAAAGGAAGAATTGTTAAAGTCCAGGCATTCCTCTTAAAGGACCCCCACACAGAATTACTGGGACTCACTTGCTCTGAGCTCCAGTGTGGGACAGAAGCTTGAAAGGCACCAGGGACATACAGGGAGGAACTGAGTTGTCTGGCTTTGGGGCATCATTTGGAGAGGCAGCTTCCTCCTAGACAGAAGTGCTGGCAGAGGCCACTGTTCCTTTGGTGAGCCCTCCACGCCCAAAGTTGGACAAGGGGCACTATACCTGAGTCACCATCAACCAGGCTCACACTGTTTGCCCCACCCTAGTGATAACCTGAGATTTCCACCCCTCCTCCCCAATGCACACACAACTTTGGGGCCCACCTAGGCTGTTTCCAGTGGCTTTTACATATAAATAGCCTACCTTCACTCATGCTGTGGACTTTCCTAAAATTTCTTAAAGGTTCACAAACCCCAAACAAGTAGTATTTGGCCTTGGCATATCCCGTACCTCTTTCTAAGTGGCCCCAGGCCTGGCAGTAGTGGCAGCCAGCCACAGTTCACAACTTGTCCTTTTCTGGGTACCTCCAAGCCTAGCACAAGCAGCAATCATCTGCAGGTAGCTCTGTAGCTCATGCTGGGTGGCCACAGGCAGGGCTCAGGAGGCAGCTGACCTTTATCTGCACCTCCTACAAGGGCTCAGAGCCAGCGCACCCAGTGATCAGCTTCAGAACACACCACAGCACTACCCAAACACATCCATGAGTGACACACTCAAGGGGCAAAATCATTGGGCACGAGAGCCCCAGTGAAGCGAGTCCTGCAGGCTCTGTCGGGTTGGCCCCAGCACAGCAGCTCCTCCTCCACTGCAGTTGAGCCCCTCCTCACAGCCCAACAGACTGCAGGTAGATCCCTCCCACTGACATGCCAACAGCCTTGATTTCTTTAGGATGGGGGCAGATTATCCCAGAAACCAACCATGTGATTGGAGTTTTGGAATTTTCAGCCCCACACTTAGGACCTCTAGGGAAGGGGGCTAAAAATTGAGTTCAATCACCAATGGCCAACAATTCAATCTGGCATGTAATGAAGCCTCCAAAATACTCCTAAATGACTGACTTTGGAGGACTTCTATGTTGGTGAATACAAGGTGCTGGGAGAGAGCATGGATGCTCCATGCTCCTCCCACCCACACCTTGCCCAATGCATCTCTTCCATTTGGCTGTTCTTAAGTTGCCTCCTTTATAATGAACCAGTAATAGTAAGTAAACTGCTTCCCTAAATTTCATGAGCCTTTCAAGCAAATCATCGGAGCCTGAAGAGGAGGTTACAGAAATACCAATTTTTAGCTGGTTGGTCAGATATACAGGTGGTGACCAGGGACTTATGACTGACACCTGAAGTGAAACAGTCTTGTGGGGCTGAGCTCTGAACCTGTGGTTCTGTGCTAACTCTGAAGTTTGTGTCAGAATTGAATTGAATTAAACTGTAGGATACTGAATTGACATTCGGAAAATTGGAGAAACTGGAGGAAAATATTCACACGTTCAGTATCATAAGAGTTGTGAATAAAAACTCATAGTACCACTTTAGATAAATTGGGTTATATACATAATATTCAGCAAGACCCGACATGAAAAATTTTTGTGTTAATTGAACATTGTTTCCTAGGCAAGATAAAAGCAGATGAGCCCACTATACTTAGAACCTATTTTCTCTGAGAAGTAACCCTCAGCTAATGAAAAATAAGTCCCATTTCTAATGGATGAGTTGGAAGGGCAAGAAATAACTCCTGCTACTGATGGATAGGAGAGAATCTCAGTCTTTAGATGACCATGGTGTTTAGCATATCTTTGTTGAAACCCAACCTATTAATTAATGTAATCAGTTAAGAAAAAGAAGAAGGCCATTGTTGTTACAAGCCACAATTATTCTAAAGGGACAATGAAATTACATATTGTTCATGAATTACAATGATGGTTTGACTTGACTTTTCAACTTAATAATGTGATAAAGAGATATGTATCCAGTAGAAACTGAACTTTGATTTTGATCTTTTCTGGACAAGCGATATGTTGTATGATACTCTCTTGTGATGCTGGGCAGCAGCAGAGAGCAGAGGCCCCCAGTCAGGCACAAGGATCATGAGGGTGAACAACTCTGCAACTTACTGTGTTGCCAGTGTCTTTTAGATATTGTGTTCTAAGCATGTTTATGGTAGGTTAGGCTAAGCCATATGTTTACATTAGGTGTATTAAATGAGTTTTTGACTTCATATTTTCAACTTATGAAGAGTATCTCTGTCTTTTTCTAGGAAAAGAGGTAAGAGAATAGAAGAATAGATAGGTTTTTAGGTTTTTTTTGTTTTTTCTTCATTGTAAACTATACTCAATATGAGCTTCTCTGCCTTAAAAATAAAATATATTTAATCAAGGGTCCTCAATTCTGTTTATTCATGAGGGTCGGTTAGGGAACTTAAATATGTTATCTCTAATTCTTCTAGCTAGCTAGGGGCAAGAGTAGAACCCTCTTGTTACTTTTATGGTATTCCTTCAGCTCATCATTTTTAAATATTTAAATAATTTATTTTCCATATTTAAGTGTTTTATTACATCTTCATTATTATTTTTATATTTAAATTAATTAGTTTTGTAAAGTTAAACATTTTAAATATATTTTATTGATTATGCTATTACAGTTGTCCCATTTTTTTCTCCCTTTTATTCCCCTCTGCCCTGCACCCCCCTCCCACCAGCATTTCCCTACCTTAGTTCATGTCCATGGGTCGTGCATATAATTTCTTTGGCTTCTCCATTTCCCATGTTATTCTTAACCTCTCCCTGTCTATTTGGTACCTACTATCTATGCTTCTTATTCACTGTATGTTTTCCCCCATTCTCCCCTCTTCCCACTCCCTCTGATAACCCTCCACATGGTCTCTATTTCTGTGATTCTGTTCCTATTCTAGTTGTTTGCTTAGGTGGTTTTGCTTTTTGTTGTTTTAGGTTTGGTTGGTGATAGCTGTGAGTTTGTTGTCATTCTACTGTTCATAATTTTGATCATCTCCTTTTCCTTAGGTAAGTCCCCTTAACATTTCATATACTAAGGGCTTGGTGATGATGAACTCCTTTTATCTGCCCTTCCATTCTAAATAAGAGCTTTGCTGGATAAAATAATCTTGCATGTAGGTCCTTGACTTTCATCATTTTGAATATTTCTTTACAGCCCCTTCTTACCTTTTTTCTTTTGAAAAATCAGCTGACAGTCTCATGGGAACTCCTTTGTAGGTAACTGTCTCCTTTTCTCCTGCTGCTTTTAACATTCTCTCCTCATTAACTTTGAGTAATGTAATTATGATGTGCCTTGGTGTGTGCTTCTTTGGGTCTAACTTTTTTGGGACTCTTTGAGCTCCCTGGACTTCCTGGAAGTCTGTTTCCTTTCCCAGATTGGGGAAGTTCTCCTTTGTTATGTTTCCAAATAAGTCTTCAATTTCTTGTTCTACCTCTTCTGCTTCCGACACCCCTATGACTGGGATTTGGAACATTTAAAGTTGTCCCAGAGATACCTAACCCTCTAATATTTTTGAATTCTTATTTCTTCATTTTGTTCTGGTTGAATGTTTATTGCTTCCTTCTGCTCTAAGCCATTGATCTGAGTCCCAGTTTCCTTCCCTTCACTGTTGGTTCCCTGTACATTTTCCTTTATTTCACTTTTCATAGCCTTTACCTTTTCCTCCATTTTGTGACCATATTCAATCATTTCTGTGAACATCCTGAAGAAGATACAAGATACAAGCAACAGAGTGTTGTGAACTCTGTATCTGATAGGTTGGCTATCTCTTTATTGTTTAGTTCTATTTTTGGAGCTCTGATCTGTTCTTTCATTTGAGTCATAATATTTTGTCTCAGCACACCGGTTAAGTAGTAAGAGGTGGAGTCTTAGGTATTTGCCAGGGTGGGTCAACCCATGTCACTGGGTTGTGGTGCTGTATGTAGTGGTGGAGTCTGAGAGGGTACAGTGCTGCTCAACTTTCAGTGGCCCTCAGTCACTTCCTCTGTTACCCACAAGCAAATAGGGCCCTTCTGGTGCTGGTTCCCAGGTGATTGGGTTTGTGTACATTCTAGGACCCTGTGGGTCTCTCCAAGGAACTCTCCTGTGAGGCTGGGAGTTTCTCCTGCCACCTCCACCCCCACAGGTTTTTTCAGTCAGAGATTTTGAGACTTTATTTCCTTGCACTGGAAACCTGGGTTATGTGGTCTGTCTCACTCCCCAGTTATTCCTCCCAGTTTATTTGTATGCAGATGCAGGACCGCCTGCTCTGCCAGCCACCTTGCAGTGAGTCCTCTCTACCCAGCTGCCTGTCTCTGCCTCTCCTACCGGTCTGGATGAATGTTTCTTCTTTAACTCCTTGTTGTTGGACTTCTACACAGTTCAATTTTCTGGCAGTGCTGGTTATTTTTTGTTTTTAAATTTATTGTCCTCCTTTTGGTTGTATGAAAAGGTAAAGGGTATCTACCTATACCTCCATCTTGGCCAGAAGTCAAGTTTAACATTTTTATTTGTGTTTCTAGTTTCAGGTATATTTCACATCACAAAAAATTAATTTATTTTGTTTCAACTGATTTCAGTATTATCCTATGCTCCTAATATTAATCTTTTTGATTCTTTAAATACTGTTTCTTAATCTTAAAAGTCCTGTGTTTAATCTTCTATTTCATTAGTTAATATTTATAGATATATATATTTTTATAGTAACTGTAAGAAAGCATGACCTGACGCATAACAGCAGCAACCAAAAGATTACACACATGCACACATAAAGAATACATTTTATATGTGTGATATATATAGAATACTTTGAGGGCACAAAAGAAAAAGTGAATAGAGGTATAGGACAACAGAATATGCCACCCCAAAATATGCCTCTCTGGCATAAGAATTAATTTGAGATGATTTTTAGAAACAACAGACAAAGGGGAAGCTCCAAAAACACAGAAATTCACCTTCTGTAAGGGTAATTTACATTTATGAAGTAAATCCCCATTTGTAAGGGTATCTCCAGCTCATACCAGGAAGAGAAGGATACCTAAAACACCAGAAACTCATCAATGAAGAAGGTACTGATTTAACATTACATAATACACCTTACTCTTTATTAGCCTATTTTTTCCTAGTCAACTTCCCACTAGCTTCCTCTATTCCCCTCATCCCTTCATTTTTTGTTTCATCTGAAGATGGAATTTAATCACCAATTCTAAGCCACTGCCTTGGGTTATTTATTACCCCAAGTGAGCATCTCCCATATATGAGGTCTATCCAGAAGGTATCCAGCCATGTAGTATGAAAAATAGAGGCATTTATTGAAGAAAATACAAGATACAAGCAACACTGTACATAGGAAAATGACACCTCAGTCCTCTTCAAAGCAGGCACCTTGTGACCTCACAGAATTCTCCCAGTTGCCATCATCAGCCCCATTATATTCTCCTGAATCTTATAGATGGTCTGAAATCTTTTCCTTTTCAATGATGATTTTAGTTTTGGGAAAAGCCAGAAGTCCCAGGGCACCAAATCTGGGCTGTAGAGGGGCTGGGTCATCTTGGTGATTTGATGTTTTGCCAAAAACTCTGCATAAGACATGATGCATGAGTGGGTGCATGGTTATGGTGAAGCTGCCAGTCACCAGCTACCCATAGCTGTGGCCTTCTAAATCCAAATAGTTTTTGTAAAGAAATGTTTAATTTAACACAAAATTTGATGCAGATTCGTTGCTCTACTCACTCAGTCATTTTAAATGCAATGGCCACACAGCACACATGCTCACTCAAGGGTGTCTACCACACTCACAAGTACAGTGAAGTCATCATTGTTCACGCATGGGCACCCCAGTCCACTCTCCTTGGCCACCAGGTTACATCAATGTTGCACAAACCATTCTCATTATATTAACAATGGCTGGACTTTTCTCGACTAGACCTCATGTTATCTATATGCCATATATATGCTAATATACTCATTTTTTAAAATCTTATGAATTTTTCTTTTGCTACAGAGGAGCCAGTTACAAATTTAGAAAAGTAGAGGGAAAATTATTTTCTTCTCCTCTACAAAGGCTTCAAATAGGAGATCATATTCTAATCTAGTCATTAAAGGCTTTTCCAGAAGATGAGGAAGTCTTTTCCAGAAGAACTGACAAGGAAAGAAAGGGAGTACTATGCATAATGGTTCAGAAGTGTTCAATGGTAAAGCACACATGGGGTTTTATCTTGATTATTACATCCCAAGATAGAAAAACAAGGCTAAAAATATGAAAGATAAGGCTAAAGAGGTAGGCAAGAGTTGTATTGTAGTGCTTTATCCTGTATCTGTATGAAGTCACTAAAAAAGAGAATAATATGAGATTGGGATGTCTGCTCATTGACATCCAAGAAGAGGACCAGAAGGAATGGTCTTGTGCTAGATCAGATAGCAAGTATAAGTTGTGTGAAGCAAAACTGCATTCTGACCTTCCCTTCTTTATAAAATGTGTTGCATAGGTTTAGAAACTTATTTATTCTCTTTAAATTTGTAGGTACTTAAGTATACCCTCAATATATTAATGACTATATAATTAAATTATGGACTTAAAGAATTACTTAAGATTAATTATTCTAAGAATTAAATAATATTTTGACACTTTTATTTGTTTTTTAAAAAATTAGGCTGCATTTGAAAAAACCTGAATGTTCCCCTTATTCATCTAGGAGTTAAAGTCTTAGATGAGAAGACTTTCAAAGTCTTGAATATTTCAAGGCCTGATTTTTTTGATCATCTTTTTCATATGCATCCACCTGCAATCTTTCCTTAATAGTAAGTAAACTTGAGCTGTTTGCCAGAAATTCTAAGCTCAATTTTAATGCTACTCAACTGCTATGAAAGTCCCAGTGGTTTCTTTTCATGTAATATTTATTAAGGGCAATCTGAAATTTACAGTCCATTTTTTCTATCCTAGATACTTTATTGCTGGATTAAGCCAGACCATCTAGAAAGTCACACATTGTAACATATATAACTGCCACAGCATACTTTTTTCATTGCTTTATACTTTTATATCATATTATGCTAGATTATTATTTGACAAATGCTTACTCCCTCCTCCTCTACCTTCATGGGACAAGTATAGACCCTGTTTCATTGATGTTGAGCTTGACCAAATGAGTTCCTTTGACCAAAGGAATGTGGGTATAAATGAGAATGCACCCAGGATAAGTCTGTAAGTTAAGTCAGTTTCTGCTCCCCCCTTGTAAGTTTCCAACACTTTGTAAAGAACATGCCCTGGTAGTCAGCACCCTCTTCAGCCTTGCCTGAGATTGAGATATGCAGAGCAGTGTCAACTCAGTATGAAGTCTGAAGCTGAGATGTCCAAGTCAAGCAACAGAATTATAGCCTGAAGCATGTCCGTCCCAGCTGATCTGCAGAAACAATAAGCAAGAAACCATTTCTGCTACCTTACCAACCCTCTTTCTCCTGGATCCAATCTTCCACTCTCTTTGAGTTTCAAAACTCTCCCGGCTCCATTTGTTACCTAATTTAAGGCTTCCTCCTTTTCTGGTTTAAGGCCTTATTTGTAAGTACTAGGTTAGCACTTAGGCCTAGAACATTGCTGTTCAGCTTAGTTCTGACTCCTTTTGGTCCTGAACCACGTTGGAACTGTGCTATTCAGCTTCTGGCTGATTCCTTTGGAATCAGGCTGTTCCCACCGGAATAGTGCTTGTATTTAGCCTGCAGGCTGTTTGGGCCTTTGTTCTAGAGAAAAAGCCTCTGAAAACCAGGATTCCAATTATCTAAACACTTTGAGGGTGTACCAGCCCACCCCACCCACACACAGGGCCCTCAACTAATTTTATGTTTAAAAAAGGTGGTGCATCCTCATGTGAATTTATAACTAAATGGACCAATGTGACCAAAAGTAATTTAGAATAACAATAACCATCATGGGGAACTTTTGAAATCACCAAACTTACTTTTGTTAAAATCAAATTGGATAATCATAGCTCTGCAATTTGCAAAACTCAGTGGAATGCCTGCCTATTTTGACTAGTATTTTTAGGCTTCCTAATGTTACCTGGAGTCTAATACTAAATGTTACCAGGAGTCTAATATTGCTTCCTTGAAAAATAAAATTTTAAGACTGAGGCAAACTAATGATTAAAGAAAAACAAAAAGGTTTTGAAGTCTCCTGTTCCTCTCCTCCTGCACCACTGTTCCTCTCCCTTAGCTTCTTCCTATCAGGCTTCACCTTCAGTCCCTTTAAAATGAAGCCCTTCTGAGGATGAAAAGGTTAAAGCCCCAATATCTTATATTCTCTAAAAGAGGCCTGAACTGTGATCACTATGCAAAGATTTCCTCAAAGTAAATGAGGATCCCCACAGTTCTGCTGAGAAATCTAATATAGTCATTCAAACTTATTAACCTAGTTTCTCTGACTTATATAAGCTATTTCACAGGCTTGTCCATGAAGTCCAGGTTCAGCAATGGATGAAAACTGCTAATTCAAAAAACCCTAGAAGGTCTCTAGAATTACTACCGGGAGACTATCTCATTGACTTGTTATACGATCAGGCAGAAGAAATCACTAACCGCCATCACTAGGCAATTCCTAAGGCTTTCCCAAAGCCTGTTGATTGGAATAAAATTCAGAGTTGTTCACAAAAGTCTGATGAACCTGTTCATAACAAATTGACTTCAGATTGTTTTCCAAGAAAATTCAGGTCTTCTTTCAGATGTTGATTCCACTCAGGTAGCTTTTAACTGTATGTTTATTAACAGGCTGAACCAAGACTTTTTCTTTTATTGGGTTGGCCAAAAGGTTCATTTGTTTTTGTTTTATATCTGTAAGATGATCCTAGTAGGGCTTAGTTGTCTTTAATTTCATTCAAAACAATTTTAGTAGATTGTATTGTGACAGCTGTCAAAACAGCATGCATTTTTTAATTTAAATTATTTTATTGTTGTTCAATTACAGTGTTCTGTATTTTCTCCCCATCCTCCCACCCCCTCTAAACCCACCTCTCTCCCTTGCTTCCACTCTCCCCCTTGGTTTTGTCCATGTGTCCTTTATAGGAGTTCCTGAAAACCCTTCCCTCTGTCCCCTCCCCGCTCCCCTCTGGCTATTGTTAGATTGTTCTTAATTTCAATGACTCTGGTTATATTTTGTTTGCTTTTTTCTTTCGTTGATTATGTTCCAGTTAAAGGTGAGATCATATGGTATTTGTCCCTCACTGCCTGGCTTATTTCGCTTAGCATAATGCTCTCCAGTTCCATCCATGCTGTCACAAAGGGTAGGAGCTCCTTCTTTCTCTCTGCTGGGTAGAATTCCATTGTGTATATGTACCATAGTTTTTTGATGCACTCATTTGCTGATGGGCACTTAGGTTGCTTCCAGCACTTGGCTATTGAAAAAAAATTAGCAAAATTGGTGAATTTTTGTGTAGTCATTTTAATATTTAAGATGGAAGAAAATACAACATTTTCAGCATTTCATGCTTTACTATTTCAAGAAAGGTAAAAATGCAACTAAAATGCAGGAAAAAAAGATTTGTGCACTGTGTGGAGAAGGTGCTGTGACTGACTGAATGTGTCAAAAGTGGTTTGTAAAGTTTTATGCTGGAGATTTCTTGCTGGACAATGCTCCACATTAGGGTAGACCAGCTGAAGATGACAGCAATCAAACTGAGACATTAACTGAGAACAGTCAATGTTATATCACATGGGGGATAGTTGACATACTCAAAATACCCAAATCAATAAAGTTATTAGTTAAAATGAAACATTTGTGTTATGGAAAAAACCTAAATGGACTTTTTGGCCATCCCAATAGTTAAAAGGACCAGGATGAAATGGGAAACTATGTCTACTCTAAATTTACATTTGGCAAATCAGCTTGCTCACACTCTAGATAAGGAACCTAAAAGAAAGACCACTAAAATTCTTAATTTTCAACTCTGGCAAATGAAGGTACCTATACAAAACCAAAAGCTTCTTAGTTTCTGCTATTATGGCAATGAGCCAGGACACCAGAAAAGAGACTGTCACAAATTTAAACACCACAGACATCTTCAGCCTTCTTACCAGTCCTTCTAGTGTCCTAACTTCCAATAACAGGACTCCAAGGAACTACAGGGGCTCCTCCCAATCCTCCTCTTATTCAACTCGGAAAAACCTCTCTTCAGAGTGTGAATTATTCTGTCTCTACTGACATGGAAGCCACTTTCTCGGTGGTCAACCCCCTGCTATGAAGCAGCTCCTTCCTTAAAGTACTAAAACAGCTTAAACAGTGGGGATCTCTAATAAACCTCTAGTAAGCACTTGTTTTTGGACCTATCTATTCCTTGAGAGATCCTCACCATTTTCTCCTTAGTTCCTCTACCCCTATTCATTCATTAGGCCAAAATTTGTTATAAAAGTATCATGTTGGAATTTTTTCTTCCAAGAGAGAATTCTAGAATTTGATAGAATTTGATAGTATAGAATCAGGTGAATTAAATGACCCTTGGATAACTTTTATATTCTCTGTTTCTGACAGTACTATAGCTGAATCTGGGAGCACTGGTCATTTGTCCCTATTAGTTTGGCTGCCATCCCTCTTTATAGGCAAAATCTTCAACTGATAGTAGTAGCATCCACAGTGCACCTCCTATCAAGATTCAGATACAACCCTTAAAACCTTTTTCTAGAATCAATCAATACCCCACAAGTAAAGTAGCCCTTCAAAGTATAAAGCTTATAACAGAAAACTTCAAACCTCAGGTTTCATTATCTCTTGCACTAGTTCCTGTTGTACTCTTCTTTAACCTGTGAGAAAACCCAAGGGCCAAGAGTGTAGGTTTACCTATGACCTCCAAGTGATAAACAGCATTGATATCCTTTAGCATCCTATTGCTCCTAACCCTCGTACACTGCTAACATCCATCCCAACTGAAAGTAAATTCTTCATTGTGAGTGAGGTATGCAGTACATTGTTTAGTATCCCAGTTGATAAAGCTAGATAAAATCTATTGGCTTTCACTTGGGAAGGAAAACAATTCATCTGGACAGTAATGCCTCAAATTCTACTGACAGTGCTTCTTATTTCTCCCAAATCCCAAAGGCTGATCTGGGTGACATGAAATTCCATCACGGTTATACTTTGTTTCAATATGTGAATGACTTCCCTCTTTGCTCTTCCTTCCAAGCCTCTTCACAGAGGGACAGCATCCACCTGCTAAACCTTTTAGCCTTTAAGGGAGATCAGGTGCCCTTGGAGAAAATGTAGTTTGTCCAAACCCAAGTTTGATATTTAGAGCAGCTGATATCAGAACCTGGGCTGTATCTAGATCCAGATAGGCTTCATGGTGTCTTAAGTCTCCCCAAACCCAAAACTAAGCATCAACTGAAAGGTTTTTTTGGCTTAGTTAGTTATTGCTGAAATTGAATCCAAAATCTCTCTCTTATAGCCAAACCTCTGCATGTTTTACTGAAGAACATCAACCCCAACCCAATTTTACAGGAAGAACAGGATAACACAGCCTTTAAAGCAAATGTACCTGCCCTTGAGCATCCCAAATACCAGGTTCCCATTTTCCTTTTTGCATATGAAAAGGAAGGGAATGCTTTGGGGTATTCATCCCAAAACATGGGGACTGCTATCAACCAAAGGGTATTATAGCCACCAACTTTAATGGAAATATAGTGGTACCTATATTTCCATGGAAATAAACCACTAGCCTTAGAAATCATTATGGGGTCCCCTAACCATATTTCTACTCCATGCAGTAGAAGCTCTCCTGAATTCTCATCATACTCAACAATTTTTCAGTCTCCTGCCTCAACTCCTATGAAGTACTTTTCTTAATTGCTCTTCCCATAATTCTTTCATGTTTTTATAACCTTAACTCTGCTGCTCTTTTCACCTCTATTATCAACAATGCCCTGAACAACTGCTTAACCCTGATGGATCACTTCCTGACCACTAGTGACAATCTACAGCAGGGGTGTCAAACTCATTTTAACCAGGGGCCACATCAGCCTTGAGGTTGCTTTCAAAGGACTGAATGTAATTTTAGGACTGTATAAATGTAACTACTCCGTAACAGTTAAGCAAGAGCTTGGTGCTGCCGCTGGGTAGAAACAAGGTGGAGGGCCAGATTCGGCCCGTGGGCATTGTGTTTGTCACCTGTGATCTACAGGAAACTACTCTGAGTAACATCAACTTCTCATAGTTCCATGATAGTTCTCTTTTTTTAGTATATTTTATTGATTATGCCACTATAGTTTTCCCAATTTTCCCCCCTTTATCCCTCTTCTGCCCTTCAACCCCAACTCCCCAGTATCTCCCACCCCTTAGTTCTTATTTAATAAGTCACCAATAGTTCTTATTAAAAAACGTAATGCAAATATTGTGCTGGATACGCAATATCAACACACTTTGATGTGTTGATCACTAAGTTTACAAAGGCAGGTTGCCTTTGGCTAATACAGCCCAGTCCTAAAAAGCCTTATTATAAGTGCTCACACTTAATACTAATAAAAGAAATGCTTTTGGAGTAGTAGCTCATGATTTTGGAATGTTGTGGAAACAATGTATCTTCCTTACTTCCAGCAGAAATAAAATGTAAAAATGGCCCATATGTTCAGGAATTATTGGATGCTATATGTTTACTTGATGATTTAGCTCTTATTAAGATCCCAAGGCATTCTAAACTTGACTCTCTGGACACAAGTGGAAATCATCTTGCTGACACCTTCACAAGAAATGCTGCCTTTTAAAGGAACCAACAACATTTAAGCCTTTGTCATTGTCCAAAGGGACATTTTCCCAAATGATAAATTAGGAAAACCAGCTACAGAAGCCGAAAAATTGGCCTCAGAAAAGGAAAAATAAGATTGGAAATCCAACAATTGTTGGTCTGATAAAAAGAGAAAGCTCTAGTTCAGGCCAAATAACAACCCAAATCCACCAAATATTAAAATCCCCACCCCTAACTACTATATATGAGGTAAATCATTGGTCCACTGACAAAAATGATAGCCTTATGAATCAATATTGGTGGGGAAATATTAATAAGGCTGCAAAATGCACTTACCTCACTTGTCCTGCTTGTCTGAAGTACAACCCACTGAAGCCTGTTCACATTGCTCCCAGACATTTTAGATTGCCTAATGGACCATTTGAGAGCTGGTAAATGGATTTCATACAGCTTCCCCTGTCTCATGAATATAAATGTGTTTCAGTCATGGTCTGTGTGTTTCCTCGGAGGACTGAAGTCTTCCCTTGTACACAGGTTACTGCCTCTTCTGTGAAAAAAATCCTTTTGGAAAAGTTCATCTCTACCTGCAGATCCCCTCTTGAAAATTACAGTGATTGGAGACCCATTTTTTAAAATATATTTTATTGATTATGCTATTACAGTTGTCCCATTTCCCCCTTTCAGCCACATACCCCCCTTTTGTTCATGTTCATGTGTCATAAGTTCTTTAGCTTCTACATTTCCCACACTATTCTTGCCCTCTCCCTGGCTATTTTCTCTTTACCATCTATGCTACTTATTCTCTGTACCTTTTCCCCCTCTTTCCTCCTCCCACTCCCCTGTTGCTAACCCTCCATGTGATCTCCATTTCTGTGTTTCTGCTCCTGGTCTACTTGTTTGCTTAGTTTGCTTTTCTTTTAGATGTGGTTGTTAATAATTGTGAGTTTGCTGTCATTTTACTGTTCATATTTTTATCTTCTTTTTCTTAGATAAGTCCCTTTAACATTTCATATAATAAGGGCTTGGTGATGATGAACTCCTTAAACTTGACCTTATCTGAGAAGCACTTTATCTGCCCTTCCATTCTAAATGAAAGCTTTGCTGGATAGAGCAATCTTGGATGTCGGTCCTTGACTTTCATGACTTGGAATACTTCTTTCCAGCCCCTTCTTGCCTGGAAGGTCTCTTTTGAGAAATCAGCTGACAATCTGATGGGAACTCCTTTGTAGGTGACTGTCCCCTTATCTCTTGCTGCTTCTAGAATTCTCTCCTTCATTTTAACCTTGGCTAATGTAATTATGATGCGCCTTGGTATGTACCTCCTTGGGTCCAACTTCTTTGGGACTCTCTGAGCTTCCTGGACTTCCTGGAAGTCTATTTCCTTTGCCAGATTGGGGAAGTTCTCCTTTATTATTTGTTCAAATAAGTTTTCCACTTGTTGCTCTTTCTCTTCCCCTTCTGGTACCCTTATAATTTAGATGTTGGGATGTTTAAAGATGTCCTGGAGGTTCCTAAGCCTGGAGATTCATTTTTTGAATTCTTGTTTCCTCATTCTTTTCTGTTTGGTTGTTTATTTCTTCCTTCTGGTCCACTCCATTGATTTGAATTCCAGTTTTCTTCCCATCACTATTGGCTCCCTGTGCATTTTTCTTCATTTCACTTAGTGTATCCTTCATTTTTTCACCTACTTTGCGACCAAATTTGACCAATTCTGTGAGCATCCTGATCACCAGTGCTTTGAACTGTGCATCTGATAGGTTGGCTATCGGTGACTTAGATGTATTTGCTCTAGGGCTTTAATCTGTTCTTCCATTTGGGCCATTCCTTTTTGTTTGTTTGTTTGTTTGCTTGTTTTTGGATTGGTCTCACCTGTTACATAGTGAAAGGAGGAGCCTTAGGTGTTCACCAGGGCGACAGAACCCATATAGCTGGGTTGTGACGCTGTATGTGTGGGAGGGGTCAGGGAGGGAACAATGGCGCTTGATCCACTTTCTCGGGTTTCAGTCCCTTCTGCCGCTTCCCACAAACAAATTGGGTCCTTCTGGTGCTGGTTCCCAGGTGGGTGGGCTTGTGTACCTTCTAGGACCCTGTGGGTATCTCCAATGAATTCTCCTGTGAGGCTGGGAGTCTCTCCCAGCACCTCAACCCCCACAGGTGTTTTCAATTGGTGTTTTGAGGCTTTATTTCCCTCTGCTGGGACACTGGGTTGCACGGTCTTGTCTCACTGCCCAGTTTCGCCTGGTTTATCTGCATGTGAATGTGTGACCACCTGGTCAGCCAGTTACCTTGCGTGCCTCACCGGGTCGGCCTGCTGCCACCCCGCGCCCAGGGTCTGCCAGCCGCTGCCTGAGTGCCTAGGTCTGCCAGCCACCGCTTTTTCCTGCCAGGACACCTCTCGGCCATCTGCCAGACTCCATCCCTCGTACTAGTCTGGATGAACGGTTGTTGGACTTCTGTACAGTTCAATTTTCTGTCAGTTCTGATTTTTTTGTTTCTAAATTTTTGTTGTCCTTAATTTTGGTTGTGTGAGGAGGCACAGTGTATCTACCTATGCCTCCATCTTCGCCAGAAGTCCTAAAGAGTGAACCTTAAAAGCAGCAAGAGAATAGCAGAGAGTTCTGGAGAACCCATTTTATCTATCAGGTGCTTCGACAAGTCTGTACTATTTGTCCAGTTTTACAACACTTATACTCACTTACCACTCTCAGTCTTTAGGTTTAGTTGAAAGCACTAACAGTATTATTAAGACTCTGTTGGCAAATTCTGTAGAGGCTCTCCAAATACCTTCAATAAAAGCATTGCTATTGGTCCTTGAAAACCTCAGATCCACCCCGTTTCCAACTCATAAACTCTTTACTTTTAAGATAATCACAGGACACCTGGTCCTTGCCTCTTTTGATCTATAGCTGATGAAAAGAGATACAATGCAATATAATAAAAACTTAATATCTTCTATCAAACTTAACCATGTTCTGGTTGGTGGAGCCATCTTTTCACTGAGCAATCCAGGAAGATGAACATCTTAGGCAGTGCAGTTTCCAACCTGGAGATTTCATCATCTACTGGAAAAGACACCTCCAGAAAGATTCTCTTCAGCCTTGCTGGAAAAGCCCCTATCAGTTACTGCTAACCAACCCTTGTAACCAAACTCCAGGGAACAGATGCCTGAATTCACGTGACACATCTAAAGAAAGCACCTAATCCTGACCAGAACACACACCATCTGACAAACAGATGATAAAGATTTCCCCAATTTTGAAGTAGATGAATTCTGATGAGACAGTTTTCCCAAGGTGTCCTAACCAGGAATGCTGACAGTTGCCTGCCAAATCTTTGATGTTGACTCAGTGCTTCAGATGATCTCCAATGCCTATGCTCATGATAACATATGAACTTCAGATAAAGAGTGCCTGAGAGTTCTCCTTTTATCCTTCCTTGTTACTCAAACATGACCACAATAGGTTTCCAGTCTCTGCACTTCCCCACTGATGATCTTGTTTGTTTGTTCTGGGGTGAGGGTAGTTTTGAGGACACTTTTTTTTCATTCGGACTCAGTACTCAGCACTTTTCTTCTCTTCTGGGTCCTCCTTCTCTTCCCTCATCCAAAACACAGGTCAACAAAAATACAGGAGACTTTTGTTCAGGGCTCCTTTGGCAGTGGGATAACCCCTATGTCTGTGCTCATCCAACTGTTCCTCAACTGGAGTGCAGTTCCCAGGAGGGAGGTGGAATAGGGGGAGCTAGTGCTTTCTCCACTTTTGCCTCTTGCATATAGAATACGTGACTAAATGCTTGATTCTTACTTTCATTTTTGTCTATTACCTTAAATCAGTTACTTGGACACCTGGCAGCTCAGCTCTCTCCAGCTCAGTTGAGCTCCTAGTAGAGATTATGTGGGATTACATTAAAGATTCACCACAATATGAATTGCAACTTTCAGTAAAGAGAAATTTAGTATGGTAAGGGCTTAAGGTGTTCATAAGAAAGGTCAAGAGAAGGTAGAAATGATTTGAGAGGTAAGGCAATGAGTTTCTTTTTTTTTTTAAATGTACTTAACTTTTAAGATCTTGTAGCCAGGGAAAAACAAGTAGTAGGAAATAAGAAATATATATCTGGTACATGGAGAGAGGTTTTTAGTCATATAGATTTGGAATTTTAATCCAGGAAAAACATGTTCAATCATAATAAAAGTAAGCTAGAGGCACCAGGTTTACCCTTCTATATGTTATAACTAAAAACTAGACAAAATATATTATATAAAAATGGTTTTCAGATATTGGGCATAAGACAATACAAGGTAGTAATTCCCAAGAGAGGGAAAACACATGAAATATGCTCTAAAAGACTATAGACTAAATAATTTGAATCCTTGGGATCACCCTTTCCAGACCAGGAGAACAATCTCTATTAGATGGACTGCTATGAACATTTAACAAAACACAGATTTAAAATCCAGTCTGGAAGAAAACAGGTAAAGTAAACAAAGAAATTAACAAAACCCTTACTTTAATAAAATATGAGCTCAGAAAAGAGATACTGTATTTTGCTGTGTATAATGCACACCCACATTTTTGGCCCAAACTTTCAGGGAAAAAAATCCTTCATTTTAATTTTTTAATTCAATTATTTATTTATTTATATTTAGAAACAAAATCAATTATTGTATTCCAGGGTATTTTTTTTTTGCATACAGATATCATTATTGCTTTCTAGAGTTACAATTTTAATGCATAAGCATAAAGAAAAGAATTAAAAATATTTATGTAGATACAGAATTAGTATTATCTGTGTATAATGAGAATATTTTTCTCTCAAAAATTTGGGCAAAAAGTAGACATTATACATGGCAAAAATTAATATCTCTTGAAATAACGAAACGTTTAACTAAAGTTCAACAATAAGTTCCTTTACTTATACATCTGTTTGTTTTTATTTGTTGGTTCCAAATTAAAAAATATGTATCTTTTTTAAAAAAGAGCACATATTATGATTCATGTTTTTCACAAGTTATCTAGGCTTCTTTCTATATTAGTGTGAAGATATTTTTATAATTATTTAATACTGAAATTCTGATACTTAAGAGTTTGTGAATACATTTTTTGTTTTCTTCTTTTTATTCTTCCTTATTGCTTGAATGTTTTTAAATATTTTTTCCAAAAACAACATACTATTTTTAGGAAGTAAACCAAAGTTAAAATATTAAAGAACCCCAACAGTTAAGAAAAAAATGAAAAGAAGTTCCAGTGGAAGACTGGGAAGATACAGGAAAGTAGAAGGTAAAACAGAAAAACCAACGTTTCAGAAACCAATGAAAGAGTAAGCTTCAAATATAGTATAAATCAATGGTGTAAGATAAAGGGGTTCAAATATTGGCCTTGACAAATCACCAGTGATCTATGTAAGAACAATTGGAACAACAATTTTAACTGGGGCAAGAGCCAGATGAGTGGCGTAGGAAAATTTAATTAAGTATAAATTACTAAGTTAATTGTTAAGTATAAATTGACAACACCTAAAACATATAGCGGTAACAATTAAGCTGTAACAAGGTTAAATCCTATCCTGAACATTACTTACATTTTTTAATAAGTATAAATCCATTACTAAAGTATGGATTCAAGTCTTACAATAAATATAGTTATCTTGACTTTATTAAAGGAATAAATTTGCAATTGGAATGGATAAATTCCTTCTTACTGAACACTTTTAGACTATTAGGTAGGCTGGTTGCAGAACTGCAGATCTCCAAGTTTCATTCTAACTCTAAAATTTTTATTTCAGAACCACCGATGAGAACTAAACAATTTCCAGGAACATGTACATTACACACATAAATGCATTATTGATATTGAGTACAGTAACTCTATATTATCTATAAAACTTTAAACAATACCTAATTAGTAAAACTTCATCAATGAATAATAAAACATCTCACTTGAATTCTTAACAAATTAAAAGATGATTGACTTTCAGGTGTCCTATTTAATAGTCTCATGACAGGTGAAAATGTTAATGAGATGTCAATGAGTAAAGAAGTAGAAAGAAGGAGAAAATGTAAGATTCTTAGAAGAAATTGAAAATAAAACATCAAGAACTAGATAATGCAAAAATGCCTACATTCAATATTTATTCTCACAAAAAAATTTACCTTCTTTCTTCTCTGCTATCCATGTATTCAATTCTTGTATTGTTACTTTGTCAATAGATGTACGCACTTTAAGTTTATCCAATTCTTCCTGAAGATTCATCCTGTGAAAATTAACACAATAAGTAATTAAAGAAATATTGTCACAAAGACAGCAGATTATTTAAAATATATGAATTATACAATAGTAAAATAAAAGCAAAAATACATGAACAAATCCTAGCAATTAAAACTGAATTTTAATAAGGACTTGGAAATTAAAAATTTTAAATGATGTTTGACTTTATCTAAATAAATATGTTAAATACTTAAAACACAGATGATATGATTTTTAAAAATCATGTACTGAGTTACCTGACCACCTTCTAACACATAGATATGCTATGTAAAACAATAATAAAAATGTTAATATATACTATTGAAAGCAAAGACAGCAAATCTCTGGACACCAACACAAAGACTCCTTACTAGTAAAACAGAATTGAGATATGGCAGTGAGATACCTGGATCAGGTACTGCCCCAAAGGACCTAGTGACCCAAGTCGGGATGAAAGTTTATGCCCAAGGCATTTCATGACTGAGACAGAAAACTGGGCTAACTTCAGAAAGCTGTGAGACAAAATATCACTGCATGAAAACCTGGATATCAGAGCTCATCTGGTTCAGGTTCTATTAAAAGAGGCTTCCTGCCCCAGTCTGAGGACAGGATAGAGTCAACCATCTGAGATCAGAATCCTAACCGTGTATTGCTGGTTTCAAAATTAAACCATATATATTTGCAGAGAGGGAACAAATCAATAACAATGTATAAACTGCTTTCTGGCCAGTGTACATTGGAAAGTTGAGGCAGACACAATCATCTAATTCAGAGAGGCTTCCACAAGCTGAAAGAAAGGAGAAACCACCAGAGAAAATATTCCTCAAAGAAGTCAAGTTTGAAGACAAGAATAAACAAATATATAAGTTCAAAGCCATGAATGACAGCCTACATATTATCACTCCTAAGAGGAGAATGAACAACAAGGAAATAGAGATAACAGAACAATTAACAATGAGTTTTATTAAAATTAACATTTTTTAAATGTCAAAAAAGAGGTGATAATCATATTAAAATGAACAGGGATTAATAAAACAAAAGAAGACAAATATAAAAGAACCAAGTAATATATATAGAAATGCTAAATAAAACTAAAATTAGTAATAATAATAACATAATTGAAATTTAAAACTCAGTGGATGGATTAAATAGCATACAGACAAAGCTAATGAAAATTGGTAAAATCAGAGACCACACAAAGAAACAATGAAAAGAGTAACGATATATAAAGTATGTTGGAATGAGAAGTCCAGAGAGCACCTAATACAAATTATTCAAGGACAGAACTGTAAGAGGGTGCAGCCAGGGGGCCCCCAAAAGAAGGATTTGTAATGGGGTCCAGAACTCAGGGTGTCCAAGAGATATTAAAAATATGGGATGTCCTCACCCCCACAAGTCTGAGCTGGGGATGGGATACATGGAGCAGGGCCATTGAGTTGTTTTGCATAGCAATAGTTTTGCAGATAACCTCTAGAACAGTCATTTAACCTATCTATAACCTTTAACTGGTTCCATGTTTATGTTAAATAGCTGTAGCCATGCTTTGAGCTAGGGAGATGGAAGTGACTTCCAACCAAGATGTACTGGGAGGCAACTCCTCCTGGTTACAGAGCTTGCATGAGAGCTTGGAGATGATTGGCTCCACGCCATGGGGCCACACCTGCCCAGACTTACTATGGCAACCCAGAAAAGCTGAAAAATATGGGAGTGCTGGCAAGTGTAGCCGATTGTGGGAGGAGTCAGAAATGGAGCTGCAGAGATTAGTGCTGGGATTTAAACCAAGGTAGGCAGCCATGACAAGAACCACCACATGGCTTTAGCAAAGAATCACCACATGGCTTTGGGTCTCTCTTTGCCGTGCAGCTTAGGAAGCTGGAAGGCAAGATGTAGCAGCGATGCAGAGCTCTCTCTTAGCAGTTTGGAAGAATGCAGGAGAGACGCTGTAGGAAGGAAAGGGGTAAAAGGATTCTTGCTGGTGGACCATGAGAAGGTGCCATGTGGTTTTGGAATAAGAACTGGAGATCCTGGTGACGCAGCTGATGGTGCCAGGAACCAAGGGAGGCCTACCAGCTGAGCATAGATTACTGGGAAGAACCAGGGGCTGCCTGAGCTACAGACTTCTATTTCTTTTCCTGAGATATGGTACCCCAGACTGGGCAAAAAGGGGAAGGAAGGGCTGTGTGTGTTTGTGGGTGTTTTAAGGGACTTTGGGATTTTGATGAAGACATTAAGTCATTACTCTTAAGTCTGTATAACTTGAATAAATAATTCCTTTTCACCAATTTCTAACATGGAGAGCTACGACTCTCTGGTGATGGGCAAGGCGAACCTAGTACAAAGAGACCCCAGGAGACGGGGAGGTCAATTCGGTAACATTGTGGGACCCCCTTCCCTGGCAGCTAATCAGGGAAAATCATGGGAGACCACATGGGCAGTAGCTTTAAAGTAATACAACTACTTGCCCATGCGCAATAAAATCCTGCCAAAACTAGCCAGGAAGGATCTGCCCTATAAGAATAGAGTCCCTCTAGCCTGTGAGGTCAATGTCTGCTTGGAGTTGGCCTGCTCCCATGTTCTCTGCTATAAACTCTGGGTATTTGGTTCAATTCTTTGTCCCGATCACCAAGAACCTGGTTACCTGTGCCCACCTGTGAGAGAACTGAGATAATGTGGGGATAAGGAGACAATATTCAAAATACAAGTGAAGATTGAGAACTAAGGAAAAGTATGAATTAGCAGATTGAGAAAGTATCAAAAATTGCAAACAGAATAAATAAAACTACTTACATTTAGAAACATAGTGAAACTGTGGGACACTAAAGAAAAAGACAATTTTAAAATCCACTGGATCACAAAGAAACATCAATTAACACTTGAACAATTTTGGAATGACAGTAGACTTCTCATAAACAAGAAAAGCCAGAAGGAAAATAAGTACCATTTTCTACATTCTAAGGTTTACTATTCATGTATCATAGATAAAATAAGAACTATTAAAAATATATATTAAAAAGAAAGAAAATAAATGCAACAAATCATTCAAAATAGGCAATAATGATGCAAGACATTTGTAAATGCATACATGGAGCTAAAAAACATTATTATTCAAAGCAATCATAATAACATTGAACTGAAGGTAAAGATGAAATAAGGTACAACTGAAGTTCTGAACAATGAAATGATAGAAGAACAAGAAAAGGATCAGACTTAAAGCATTTTAAAATCTTTACATTGAAGTACTAGGATAGAGGTACTGATGAACTTTAGACTTTGTCAAATAAATGGTGTATGTTATAATTTTAAGAAAAAGCATTTAAAGAATAAAGAAAAAATTTTCAAATCAGAACAGATCAAAAACAGAAATAAGTAAATTGTAATCAAATCAAGTTCACATTTAAGAACATGGAACAAACTGAAGCAAGATAGCCTCATAAAGAAAAAGCAGATGTAGCTCATCTCAAGTTAGTTTTCCTTGGCTCTCGGATCACTAAACCAGCAGAACACAGGCTACCATTGTTGGAAATGTTATTTCTTGCTTCTTTAGAGATATTTTATACTTAGAGCTTGTACTTTTTTAGGAAGAATTTACACAATCCCCACTTCAGATAGAAAATATTTATAACATTAGGGGCCATCTTGTTCTCGAGTCAAACTAACCTCCAGCAAACCACATTTCACTGTGCGTTTGAATGAGGGGCTCCCAGAGTCAGTGCCCAGTACTCCTGAGCTACAAGAGTATTGTCTCTCCACTGGCTACCCACTTCATCTGGTGTTTCAAACTTACACCAAGTTTGGTACAAGAACCACAATTCAGAACCTACTTCTTATTGGACGAATTATATAAAATGACTATTTAGACACTGGACAAAAGGCAGCAGAAAACTATGATGTCTGAGAGATATGAAATCAACAAATTGTGAAACCCAGGATCCTTATGAGTGATTAAATTTGATTTTAAATCCTAGCTCTAGAAATTGCAGTATCCCTCTCCACTCATACTTAGTCTTTTAGTCTTAGCCCAGATAATAAGCAACCCCTGAGGCAGTAGAAAAGAGTAAGCTCAGACCAGACTAATGGCCACATGGTCCAGACCTCTGGAAGGCTAAAATTAGCATCTTGACCTAAGTTATGTTTAATTTCCTGAGCCCTAAGGTGGAATGACCCCCTGGCTACTTCCCCATGAGACTGTGTTAGCATGGGTAGCTAGTTAGGTATTAACAAAAGAAAATGGAGCCAGACATCTAATTAAGCTGGATTAACTAGGAAGCCACAGCTTCACCCCAGGGGACAGCTGCATCCTCTGCCAAAGGGACTTAATCCCTGAGTAGGCAGGAGCCTGCAGAAGACAAGCTTTCCAATATCCTTGGGAAACAACCCATCCATTCCCACAGACTAGGGATATGGGGAGTAAGAACCAGCAAGGGGGAAACTCCTTTGCTGGGCACATGAGCAGTAGAAGCTAAAATGGTGCAGGGGAGCTCCTTCTAATGAGTGCATGTGCAGTAGAAGCCAGATGACAAAGTAGAACTTTGAAGAATGCACACTAGGAGCCAAAATAGCCAAGAAAATATCAACTAGGATAAGGGCAAGGAACTCTAGAAGTTCCAGGAAAGGGACTGGATGGGGGTGAGCCCTGCACAAGCCCCTTAAGAACCAGAAAAGAGATTGGATAGTTTGAAAGACAGCTGACTCTCTCCCAAGCCCAAAATAATATAATCAAAGCTTAACAAAGGCCCAAGGGCCATTCCTGCATTCTCTCTCAGTAGCAGCCACAGGGGCTGAGCTCAGCGTCAAAAGCAGGCCAGGCAGGAACAGAGACTGTGCTGGACTACTACAGCCTCAGATGGCAGGCTAATGACATGGCAGCTCTGGGTTGTGGCCCTCCTCCTGGGCTTGGTGCAGCCCCAGAGGCTAGACTTCTTCCACAGCTGAACCACCTGGTTGTGAATGAGACATTGGGCACCTGGGGGCAGTCCTTTGTTTTCACAAGATTTATTAATCTTGCCACCACATCTCATCCTCCTATGCTTATGTCCTTGGAATGCATTTCCTTTAATACTGTGAAATAATCCTATTTCCCCTGGCACAATTGGACCGAGTGATGCTGAAAAAGACCTAAAGAAATTATTTATTACACATACCCAACCCACAATGTCTTGTGATTTTGCCCTATATAATGTGTAATCTACATGCCATCTGAGGAGTCTGTTTGGTTAGAACACTCACTCTCCATCTTAGTTGGCCAATTCAATATTAAACTATTTTTTTCTTTCTCTACTGCAAACTCTCATCTGTGCATTTCTTTGGGCCAGTGCACTTAAGCAGGAAGACCCAGGAAAAAATGGGGGCTCCGGTAACAAGAAAACCCTTAAAATGACAGCCAGACTTCTGCCATGAGACAGTTGCCATACGATGATGCAGGAAGAAAGGAGCCTTACTGAGTTGAAAGAGGAGATTAGAGTTTGGGAAGGCTGAAATGGCTGGAATTTGTGAAGCACAGTACCCAGAGAAGAGGAAGCTACAAAAAGAAAAACTTACAGAAATCTGCCTAAGAATTCTTTTGAGTCTGTGGCTAATATTTTATTGTATATGCATAATATGAAACTAAATAAAGCGGGCAGAGAACAACCAGCACTATGAAGGAAACTGGAGCTCACACAGCACTGGGAGACATTTGAATTCTGGCCAACTAAAGAGGAGAATCTGTTGAACACAAAGGACATTCAACAAAGAACTCCACAGGGTCATTCTAATGTATAGGGATAAGCAAGCATCAGGTAAAGGAAAATCTAAAAGAGGTGTTTAATTAATGAGGTGTTTCAAAAAAACCTGACAATGTTCAAACTGAGTTTTTTAACACACTTCTTTCAGTAGTCAATAAAAAAGTGGGTGGGAATCAGCAAGGGTATGGAATATTTGAAAACTACTACAAAAATTCTTGAACTAATAGGCATAGAACATTTCACCAATAACAGCAAGATACATATTCTTTTCAAGTGCCATGGCATTTTTACCAAGGTAAAACTAGATGCTGGACCATAAAACAGTTCTCAATAAAATTTGAGTTCTGAATCATGCAAAGTATCTTCTGTGACCACAATATAATTGTTAAAAATTAATGCCAGAAGGGTCTCCGGAAAAATTCCCAAATGTGTGAAATTACAGAATCTATTTTTAAATACTTTTTCTTTCAATGAAGGCTCCACCAGGAACTAGAAAATATTTTGAACTTGCCAAATATTGAAACACAGCATTTCAAAATTTCTGAGGTGCTAGAACAGTGCTTATATGGACATCTATAGTGTATGTTTATATTAGAAAAGAGGAAAGATCTACAATGATGTAAGCTTCAAATTAAAAATGAGAGAGAGAGAGGGAAACAAGACAAATCAATCTGAGCACATTTTCATATGTGCTTTGGCCATTTGGATGCACTGCTTTGCTCATATTTGTATTGAACAGATTGTCCCTTTTCATTTATTCATAGGAATTCTTCATATATTCTGAATACTGATCCTTTGATGGACATATGAGGTCTATCCAGAAAGTATACAGCCATGTAATATGAAAAACAGAGACCTTTACTGAAGAAGATACAAGAAACATTCTACATAGGACAATGACACTTCAGTCCCCTTCAAAGTAAGCACCTTGGGTCAATTGCCATCAGGAGCCCCATTGTATTTTCCTGAATCTTACAGATAGTCTGAAATCTCTTCCCTTTCAAAGGTGATTTTAGTTTTGGGAAAGTGAGAAGTCACAAGGCACCAGATCTGGGCTGTAGGGGGGCTGAGTCACCTGGGTGATTTGATGTTCCACCAAAAATCTCTGCATAAGACGTGTTATATGAGTGGGTGCATTGCCATGATAAAGCTGCCAATCACCAGTTACCTATACCTGCAGCCTTCTGAAGCATCGAACAGTTTCTGTGGAGGAATGTTCAAGCTTAATGCAAAATCTGATGCAGATCCCTTGCTCTACTTACTCCATCATTTTGAATGCGATGACCGTGCTCACTCAACTGAGTCTAACCGCCCCCACTGACTAGTACAATGAAGTTGGCCATTGTTTATGTATGCACATTCCAATCCACTATCCTTGGCTGCCAGGTTATACTGATGTCATGTAAACTGTTCTCATTACATTAACAATGGCTGGACTTTTTCCAGACAGACCTCGTATATACTGCAAATATCTCTTTTCATTCTGTAAGTTGTCTTTTAATTCATTAATTAGTATCTTTCAAGAAACATAGTAAATTCTTCATTTTAATATAATCCAGTTTATCCATTTTTAGTTTATATTTAATCCTTTTTAAGTCTGGTTGAAGAAACCTTTGTCTACTACAAAGTCAAAAAGTTGTTCTTCTATGTTTCCTTCCAAAAACTAAACTACTTAATCTTTCACATTTAGGTCTGCAGTATATATAGAATTGATCTTTGTGTATGGTATAAGGTAAAATATTCTACTAATTAGAATAGCTTTTAAAAACTGAAGTTCCTGGGACTTTTAGCTATATAGTTATATCATCTGATATTCTGGTTGTGTACAATTTTTCATAATTATAAACAATGTTATAGTGAACATCCTTATATATGTTCCTATATGCAAGATTGCTTCAGTGATTTTAACTAAAAGTATAATTACTGGGTCTTTGATTATAAACTTAAAAAAAAGAAAAATATTTCAAACATTGAAAAAATATGGAGAATAATATAACCAACATTAATGTACCAACCATCTGGATTTAAAAACATTAACATTATACCATGTTTAATTCGCAGCTTTTATTTTTGTGAAAAAATAAAATTATCTGCAAATAGTACTACCCCCCTAAATATTGTACCTTTTCTTCCCTCCCCATAAATTATCAGTTATCTTTATTTGGTGTGTATATTTTTGCTTCGTGTTTTAATACTACATATGTATATCATTATATAGAATTATATTTTTGTGGATATATCTGTTTACATATGTATGTACACATAGATACATATCCACAAAATACAGTACTGTTCTATGATTAAAAGTACTATATATTTTTAGGATATATCATAGCTTATATACTGTTATTCAACTTTCTTCTTTTAACTCAACTTTTGCTTTTGAAGCATTTCCATTTGAATAAAAATAGATCCAATTTATTCATGTCAAAAGCCATATAGCATCACATTCTATTAATAAACCAGTGTGCTCATATTAGCTACTAATGGACATTTAGGTTGTTGCTACTTCTTAACTATTACAAAAATACCACAATGAACATCCTTATTCATCATCCTAGTTTACATTATTTAAAAAGGTCCTAATAATATATCTCAGAATGAAATTTTTCTCTCAAAGGTTTTATATTACCTAAATGGAATTACTAATATTGAGAAAAAAATTACCAAATTAAATATCTTTTGACATCTGAAGATAATTTTGCCTATAACATTCCTATATTGATGATATATGATACCATTTATTTCTTATGAATCCTAAAAAGCAACTGACCTACATTGAAAACAAACTATCCTAACGCCTGAAGTAGTTTTTAGAATAACTAAACACTTTGTATTAGTTACCTAAACCATTCAAAATAAAATTTGATATTTACGTATAATCTTTAGAACTCAAATCAGATGTTCAAACTCAACATTATTGATATCTTTCATGCAGAAAAAATGTTCTAAGACAGACTGAATTAGTATGACAAACACACTTATAGAAACTTTGATAACACTTTTAGAAAAATCAAAGGATTATTCACTAAATACTTAAAATTTACTGTGTAGTTCTTTAAGCAAATACTGTGTTATTCTTAAAAATACATATTTTATGTATATTTATATTTTTAATATATAAATATTGCCTCAAATGTATGAGGACAAATTAAGGCTGCAATTAAATTAATACTATATTTATGGTGCTTTGATCCCAGTATTTGCATCCCCTAAAATTCATGTTGAAATTCTAAACCCAAAGATGCTGGTATTAGGAGGTGGAGCCTTTGGGAGCGGCTTAGCTCATGAGAGTAGAGCTCTCATAAAGGGGACCCAGAAGGCTCCCTTGCGCCTTCCATCATGTGCAGATAAGACACAAAATCTGCGAACTGGAAAAAGGCTGAGGGCAGCCCAATCTCAGCCTTTCAGCCTCCAGAACTGTGAGAAGTAAATTTCTACTTTTTATAAGCTACCCAGTCTGTGGTATTTTGTTATAGCAGCCCGAACTGACTAAGACTTATAACCTTAAAAAATAAATACCACATGCATATGGTCTTAAATGTATGAAAACAATTTAAGGTATAAACATCAAAAGTTTATTATAAAGAGTTAGAAATTAAAATTCTGAAATACTGTTTTCCATTTACTCCAGTGAAATATGTGCCAATAGATGCAAAACACTGTTTTTTCTTAGTCCACAATCTTGTTAACTGTATGGCAAAAGACAATGAAAATGCAACAAAATGTAATAGCGCCTAGGTGGGAACAACCCAAGCATCTACTGAATAAATAAAGAAAATGTGGTTTATACATACAACGTAAAATTGTTCCACCTTAAACAGGAAAAAAATCTGACATGTAAAACATGGAAAAGCCTTGAAACATTATGACAAATGAGATAAGCCAGATGCAAAAAGAAAAATATTGTAAGATTCCACTTATACGAGATAACTAGAAAAGGCAAATTCATAGAGACAGAAGGGGGAAAGAGACAAAGGCTGAGGGGAAAAGGAACAGGGAGTTACTATTTAATGGGTACAGAGTTTCAATTTGAGAAGATGAAATGTTCTGGTGATGGTAGTACAACAATGTGAGTATATTTAATAGCACTGAACTGCACACCTGAAAATGGTTACAATGGTAAGTTTTATGTTATACATGTTTTACCACAATAAAAACTGTATATAACCCACAATTTTGATTGATTATACAGCAAACAAAATTATGAACCATTTGTATACTTTAGCCACATGGGGTGGCAGGAAAAAGAGGGTAAAAAAAAAATGGAAAGAATCAGAGAAAGCACAAACATAGACAGGCATAAAAGAGCTTTATCTTCAAATTGATCAAAGTTTGTAATTCTGTATTTTTGTGCTTATTGATTATTACTTGTGGTCTCCAATAACCTAAAGCCCTGTGAGGCCTGGAGCCATATGTTTTGCTCAATACTCTACCTCAAGTGCCCAGCATTTTTAGAACTAATGAATGAAAGTACAAACAATACAAAGGGTCACACAGATTCTGTTACATGTAACTAATATCCATGTAAATAAATTTGGTTATCTGTAACTAAATCTCTATGTAAACCATGCAGATTTCATATTATAAACCTCCATAGTTTAAAGACTTATGTATGTATGTATGTATGTATGTACATATTTAGAAAGTCACAGAGGTAGAACAAATGAGACATAGAAGAAATGGGTTCAGGAAATAAGTTACACCAAAAGAAGGGCCCTTCAAGTTTGGGAGTGGGAGGCAAAGGGGAAGAGAGAGACAGAGAGAGAGAATGAACGGGCACACCCCAGGGAAAGAAGAGGGTGGGGAAGCACAGAAGTGCTCCATAGAGAGAGCTGCTTAGAGGCTTTTGTAACATATTATTTACTTTGCTAAAATGGTTTACTCGCTTCAGGCTCCAGTACTTTAACAGTGTCTTGAGTGAATTCTTAAAGCCTATCTATAGGTCTTAAGTTGCACCACATTCTGAAGCATTCTAGAGATAGAAAAAAGAATATAAGGGACTCTGGCCTTTAGAGCTCTAGCTCAGCAATGAATTAAGTTTTGTGTTAATCTTATTCTGAAACTTCCCACTCTTACCTAGGAATACTTAAGAGATCGGTTAACTTCTGAAGGCTCCAATCTCACTAGGTGAATGTTGTCCCTGATTCTCAATCGTAAAGTAAGTAAGATGTAAAGCCAGTTGCCACATAGCCTGGGAATCTATTACCTTTCAACGGACACTGAAAACTTGTACAACTCTTAATTACATTAATGTCCCAGAACTTAGAGTCTTCTTTGCCCTTGGCTTATGATAACCTGTCCTGTTACATGTCAGAATGATTTCTCAAGGATATATTTAAATTCTCATCTTCTTAATTCATCTCATTAACTTTTACATGTAATCATACAGGCTGTCAAAGCTATAAAAATAATATTTGGGACCACAAGATATTCACAAGCAAAAGAATAAAGTTGGTCCCCTACACCATATAAAAATTTAACTAATAATATAAATATGAGTTAAAACTATAAAACAGGAGAAAACATGGGTATAAATCTTCATAATCTTATACTTGGTGATGGCCATATAGATGTGACACCATATGGAATAAAAGAAAAAATACAAAAATTGGACTTCATCAAAATTAAAAACGTTTGTACATCAAAGGACACTATCAAGACAAGAAAGAGACAACCTACAGAATGGAAAAATATATTCACAAATGTCTGAGAAAAAGAATATCAAATAATACCACAATGAGATGTCACTTCACACTCATTAAAATGGTCATAATTTAACTGAAAGAAGAAAAAAATAACAAGTTTTAACAAAGATCCGGAAGAAGTGGAGCCTTCCCTTCATAGATCGCTGGTGGGAGTGGAACATGATATCATATTTTTCAGACTATAAGACGCACTCCCCCGCCGCAAATTTGGGAGGAATAATGGTTGCTAATGCTGCTGTTTAGTTCTGTTTACATTTACATTGGTGAAATATTATGTTATTTATGTTATTAAATACTTTACCACATTGTTTTGCTTCAAAATTTTTTTCCTATGGTCTGAAAAATATGGTAGCTTCTATAAAAGGTTTGGCAGTTCCTCCAAAAGTTAAACATAGACTTACCATATAATCCAGAAATTCTGTACAAAAAACTGAAAACAAGTACACAAATGTTCATAGCTGCACTACTGATAATACCCCCAAAGGGGAAGAAACCCAAATACCCATCAATGGATAAATGAATAAATAACTTGTGGTATACACATACAATATTATTCGGGTGCAAAAATGAATGAAATACTAATACTACAATATGGATAAACCTTGAAAACTACGCAAAGTAAAAGAAGCCAAAGATGAAAGGTCATTATTTTGTATGATTCTATTTACATGTTTTCATACACACACTACATGAGTTACAACTTATAAAACTATATGCTAAAAAATCAATGTACTGTATAAATTCTTAAAAAGGAAATAAATCTGTCCTCATTAGTAAAATGAATAAAAACAAATTTCAATAGTCTTATTTTAATGAAACAAGACTTGTGCTTCATAAGTCTTATTTCACCATGATACTTTGAGTTTCAATTTAACATCATATTTCATTAGTACATTTAATATTAAACATGTTTCCAAGGAAGTTCCCTGAGGGTAGAAAATGTGACTGATGTTCTCATTTCATTCACCTAGCAGAGTACCTGTCACAGAGCAGTAGCTCAAACACACTTGTTAAGTGAATACATTTTTCACAAAATAACTCAAGCCTCTCCCCACCAAATGTTAGTATATGATTTAAAGTTTATATCATTATTTAGCATTTTTTAAAGTTTATCAACACAAACTTCAGTGTGTTTAAGTTAAAACTTATACAAGTAGATACCACATTAATGAATTTAAACAGAGTTCAGGAGGAAAAAGTTCCACGCTTTTAGTAATGACTCTCAGTATTTAATTCAAAGAGCTCCTTGTAATGTAATATATACACTGCTGAGTGAACAGTCAAGGACTGTAACAGTTCCCTCATTTTCTTAAAAAGGCCTTATTACTTCTTCTTTCATTATACTTCATTAATGAATAAAATAAACCCGAAATAACCCCACTAATAGCTAATCTCCACTTGAAATTTTTTTGAGATTAGATCTTGAAACTAGTTAGGTCTTCTCATCTAATTCACTTTGTCTAAAATTAACTTTCATTCATGTAAACAAAGAACATTAAAGATTATCAGAGAAAGCACTGATACATACTACAATATGAGTAAAATTTATGAAAACATTATGCCAAGTGAAAGAAGCTAGTCACAAAGGAACATGTATTATATGATTCCATTTCTCTGAAATGTCCAGAATAGGCAAATCTATAGACACAGAAAGTAAATTCGTAGTTACCTAGGGCTGGGAAGGGTGGGTGGGAGAATTAGGGAGGTGACAGCTAAGTGGTGTTACAGTTTTTAGGGGGTTTTAATGAAAATCTTCTAAAATGATGCACAACTCTTTAAATATACTAAAAGCTATTGAATTGTTCACTTTATATAGTGAATTATATGGTTTGTGAATTATATTTCAATAAAGCTATTAGAATTATCAGGAAATGCTTCTGAGACAAATTTGTAAAAATAATTTTCAAGATAAGAGACTATTATTAGCATCAAACATTCAGCACTACTAGAGTGCAGTACACTCTAAGAGGTAATTGAAAATATACATTTAAATATAGGATAATTTCCTCAAATTTCACAATTACACAAAAAAGTGGTGATCTAAAGTTACATGTGTTATCATATAGTATATAAGATTTTTATTTTCAGCTAAGAAAATTCAATGATATTTAATTACATTATGCTAAATTCTAGTAATGTGAAAGACATCCAGGCTTTCAAAAAATTGCATGGTCTGAATGTCAAAAGTTAACTCTAAATGAAGAAATAGTTAAGTAGCAAAAAGAGGCTAATCATGTTGATCTCTCTCTCTCTTTTTTTTTTTTTAAAGGCAGGGGGGAATGTTCTTTCTTTCCAAGCTGAATATAATAGCCTGTGGATTATAAGATCAAGGAAGCAAACTGTATGTTTTCTAAAATATGAGTATCCTTCATCAAGTTTTATAGTTAGAGTAGCTAAAAGACCTATGTGAGGGATCAGCATTAAGCCCAAAGGACAGGCCATGTACGGCAAGAAAGAAAGCAATTCCCTCAAGGTTTCTGCAGGTCACTACCAAGGACCATGTTAGCAGATCCATACCAGACCCTTAACAGGCAGTTCTGCTGCTACCAGTAATTAGCTTGGACAGCTCTGGCTCCAAGAGTAGCAGCAAGGCTACACCATAATGAGCTCAGCTGGGATTAGCAGGACAGGGCAGGGAACCAAGAGAGCTCAGGCATTCTGCATTGCGTATATATCTAGGAGATCAAACAAGGATGGCTGGCTAGGTTATCCCCTCTCCACCTCATTCCAAAAATGAAGCACGGCAGTGTCTAAAACACAGGCTAATGAAGAGCGACACCTCCAACAGATGAGAGCCACATTAATTAACACAATCCCTAGATCATATTATACAGTTTCAGCTAGAGCTAGCAAATGTGCAACTTCTTATTACATTATAGATATATATATTTTAAAAATTAGTCCTTTTTCCCTTTAATTTTATTGGCAAAAAAAAAAAAAAAAAAAAACCAAACCAGATTATTTCATTTCCAAATTTTCTAAAGTTTTTCTCTCATGGCCTTTAAGCCACAAAAACTTTGTCCCAAATATTTATCTAAGTCCATATTATTAAAAAAAGAAACTCACTTTTGAATCATTAGTTCCTGATTTTCCCTTTTAAAATAGGCCAGTTCATTCCACACAGCATCAGAATCTTCTTGTTGAAGTTGTTGGGGATCTGCTCTCTTTATTTTTCTGATTTCAGTCCTATTTTTAAAGTAAGGTTGTTTTCTTCCTTAACATGTTCAAAGTGCATTAAAAATTTATTTAAATATCCCTAAAATTTTAAAATATCTATTGACCACATTTCTAATTCAAGCTCACTGTTTATAGAATGAATTCCCTAAAACCTGAGTACATAGATATTAATATCCTACATCATAATTTCCTAAAAAGCTAAACTGTTATTATGGAAAGCAAACTTTCAAGCAGATACATGATATTCTTTTTCTCTCATTCATTCTACTAGTAATAAAACATACATTGTAGGAATGTCACAGTTCCTAAAAAAGGATATAAGCAATCAACTCATCTACAATTTGCTATGAACCAACCTGAATGCGGTATGTTTGCTCTATACTAAAACAAGCTATTTATTATCAGTGAATATATCAGAAATTAGTTTTCATACTTCTAGTGACTACTAAAATATCAGATGAGCATAGTCTAAATCCAGGAAAATTGTTTTATCAATGTTTTACTAACAAACAATATGAAACATTTTTATTCTTCAAAGGAAAAAATTAGATGTAACAGTTGTCTACAAAATATGCCAAATGCCCTTTATGTTTTAATTTTCTGTACATAAAACAAACTCTTTGTTTTTATTTTGTAAAAGTGCTGTACACTTCAATTTAGAAATGGTGTTTCTCTATAGAAAAGACGAATGAGTATCATCAACATTGCCCTAGAGGATCCCTCTCAAAAGATGAAAGGGTATATTTTCCGTACTCATTCAGTCCTTGGCTCTCTGTTGATACTGTTAGCAGGAGAGCCACTTGCAACTAACCAAGATCTGAACACTTCAAGAGCAACTGAACTGAGACCACCAATTCATTCAGATAAGCTGCAGAACAATCTAATGGATAAAAAAGATTTTCAAATTACATACTAGGCTGAAGTAGGTTTAAGATAGTTAACTATGTACATGAATTTCATATTTCTCATCTTTCAATTAAAATTTAAATACTTTTTGAATTGTAAGTATTGTAGCACCAGTATTTTATTTATTTAAAATACTTTGCAATTAGATGACTATGAACTATTCTTGCTTTAAGTTACATATATTTATTAAGCTGCACTGTTGATATAAATATATATAAGAATTTATAATTGCCTATGCTTATGATTTCTATAAATGATGTAAAAACCTGTATTTATTGCTAGTATATTTCTGCTTTCATTTATTATATTCCCTATTTAAAATTTCACAATAAAGATTTGACTACCAAATAATTTTTTAAAATAAAACAAAAGCCATTAGAACATTTATATGATGCTACTCCATTCCATTTAATATTTAAGGAAATGCCTTTACAAGCTATGTAACTCACATGCCACTGCCTTCTTCCCACTGTTTTAATTGCTCTTTTACTGCCCTGTAGTTGGTCTGTAACATCTGTAGCCTTTCCTTGCGTTTTTCATGGGCATCTCTTAGCTCATCATTTTCTTGGCTCTGTAGAACAAAAAAAAGCAAGTACACAAGTTTGAAGAAAGTATTAGTAAAATGTTACAAATAAAAGGTTACCTATCTAAAAATTAAATTTAAATAAAAATAGAATATAAACATAAATAAATGAATTTATACTACTTATGTAATTTAAGGAAAAGAATTCCTAAGGTCACTATATAGGTTTGCTTCATAAATTCAACTCTCACTGCTTTTTTTAAAGCTGGCTAAGTAATTTCAAATTTGTGCTAGCCAATTAGTTTCCTTTCCTTGTCATTAATACATACAAATATCTATGAGCCACTCTTGCAGATACTTTAACTTTTTTGTTTTCAGAAGACAAATTTTTCCATATAATAAGCATGATTAGTTTGTTAGTTATAGGTACACATATAATTTGTGTAAGTGACTAGTAAGACCATTTCTTCAACCCAGGCATTCATGATTAGTCTGTTATAAGGCACAAGAATAACATAAGAGGAAGAAAATCAGTTTGGACCTATGTTAGGAGTAGCATAGTTTAGCCTTTTGGGTTATACCATTAAGAATTACAATAAAATGGGAAAGCTGGACTCAATTCTTTTGAAAAGGTTTGGAATAGGCAGGCCAAACATTACTAGGTTAAACAATTATAGTCAATGACTTTCAAATGTCTTAAATAGAGAGCACATGAGATAAATCTTCACTTTTATATATAACCACAAAATAAACTTATAAGGTCAAATTTTCAGTTCAGAGAACATATTTATATTATTTATGAACTGTGTTTCTCAAAATAAAATAGAAAAACCTTTGAGTTTTTTTTATCCTTGAGAATTTCAGATTTGTTTTTTAAGCCCTTTTTTCATAGTTCTGTATGAAGGAACTTGTATACGTATTTGGTGGGGTCAACAGGTACTGGCTAATAGTTTAGTGAGGTGAGTTGAGGGGACACAAGGCAATGAGAAAGATCTGAACTCCATTCTTGAAGCTTTCTCCTGTTAGCTGAATGCATAATCTTAAGAACACTATTTAAATTAATCCAATTTCTTTTTTTGTAAAATACAGAAAAGGACATAGAGGTTTAAATTATGATGACTAAATTACATGAGGTAATATATAGGTCAAGTCCCTGGCACTGTGATTGCCCTACAGAGGCACAAGGCAAAACCCAGCTTCCTTAATGCCCTTATCATTTAGAAGCCAAATTCACTGTTTCCTTGACTATCAGCTTATCAAGAGTAAGATAATACTTTATAGAGTTTACATTATTTTATTGTAATTCTACCTGTCTGAACAGTATGGGTATTTTGTCATTCTGCTTTGAATATATGTATAATAGGATAACTTCAGTAATTCTCTTAAGTAGTTATTAGGAAGCATTTGAGTCCTGTGTATACCAAGTGGACTGTAGGCCACATGGAAAGTGAAGTGCCTGATAAAAAAGCATGAGAATGGCATCACTTGAAAGTGGCAATCAGAACATATGTTATCCTGACAAATTCCACTGACAGCAAACTTGCTAAAAAGTAACATGGTTTTAATACCATGGTTAAAAATTCAGGATACTGAATTCAATTTCAACTGAAGAACCATATATTAAGAACTTACTACATGCAGGATGTTAAGTGCTGGTAAGAGTTCAATTCCTGTTGCTTACAGTCACTAAATATTACTTTGACATAGCTACTTAAAGTCAGTGTGTCTCAGTTGCCTCAACTCCAAAAAAGAAGCTGTTTATGTATCTTATTCTAGGACATAAAGAATGATTTAACCTTGACCTTGAATTTTCCATATTGTTGATAAACAATCCAAATATCATTCACTTCTTTGAACAGTAAGCTTTCCAATCTTAAATATGTGAAATAATGCATAATTTAAACTAGCCAAATAGAAGAATGGTAATTAGTAATGTTGATATCTTCTCATAAATGAATATAAGTTCATTTATTATAAGTTCACTTATTAGGATTCCTTAAGAACTAATAATGTTTATTAGAAGTTTAAACAAGATATATTATAAAATTATGAATTAAATAATTTAATTACAAAAATTTAGAGATATTAGAAAAGATTCATATCAAAACATAATTTAAAGTAAACATATTTAAACTGAGTACTTTATTAAATGCCTCTAAAACAGCTAAGTGTAAGTATTCTTCATTGAATCAAAGTCCTTCTCAATAAACTCTTATTTTAAAACAAACATCTTAAAAATTATTACATACAATTTCAGTGTTTTAGAATCATTAGAAGTCTATGTTAGAGTCCCTAGAAACTCTGCATCAACAGAACCTAAAAGACTGACCCCAAAGTAAAAATTAATAAAGATATCCAAAGTTTTTCTGTGACCTTTCACAATAATTCTCTGTTGAATTAATGAAACAAATTGAGATTTCTGTTATTAATACTGTCATTATTTCAGCACTTTTCCATACTACATGAACTACCATTAATCACTGAACTCATACCCAATATTTTCTCTAATTCTCAAATAATTAACTGTTTGTTATTAATCCAAAGATTAAGACTCAATAAAAATTTTCTTAGTCAAATATGTCACTGACAATGTCAGGTTCCATGCAATGCATAGTATTTAAAGCACTCAGTGTGGCCACCTGTAACTGCTAACATGTTAGTGTAATATACTCAATATTAGGAAATAGTTTTGACTTTTCTATAGTAATTGAAATAAGTGGCTCATTCCATAAAGTAGTAATTATGGAAAAATAGTTCTGTAGATAACCTTTAAGCTTTAATTTTACATGTTAGTATAAACGTAATTTACCTAAAACTAGAGTGTTTACATAATTCTTATAAAATTATTAAAATATAAACTATTAAAGCCAAACTAGATATTATTTGATAATTCAATTGATGGATATAATTTACAATTTTTAAAAATATTTTATTTATTTTTAGAGAGAGGGGAAAGAGAAAGAGAGGGAAATATCAATGTGTGGTTGCCTCTCATGTGCCCCCTACTGGGGATGTGGCCCACAACCCAGGCATGTGCCCTGACTGGGAACTGAACCCTAGACCCTCTGATTCACAGCCCGTGCTCAATCCACTGAGCTACACCAGCCAGGGAATTTTATAATTATTTTAGAATAAAGTTTCATCCATGGATTTGTGCTTTATAATGCTGATATTCAACTGTAACACATGGGTTAAATTAGTCCTAGAGACCATTGTTCTTTGGCCTACTTCAGAAACAGTAAAATTTTATATAAATATGAATATAAGATAGATTATATGTAGTTCAAAAAATGTTTTTCCTATTTTACTGCAAAAACAGATGCTGACTGAGGTCTTTAGTCAAAAATTGGATATCTCAAAAGAAATGTTTAAAAAGAATAATCAAAATTTTTTTATAATATTCCAAGAAATACAGGTTACCTGTAGCTTGGATTATGAATCCTTTGCTCTCATTTGATTTACAATAGCCTAAGTCGAAACAATAGCAATTCATTTTGGCATTATTATCCCCAAAGTTCTTACAACAAAATTAAAGATAAAGAATGAAAAATATATTTAATATCACTAATTACTACATTTTCCTAAGAAGACACACAAAAGTATGCAATGGGCAGTCACTGAACTAGACTCATTTAATAGATCATTCAATAAAACATTTACTGAGTACCTTTTATGTGTTTGCGATTAAACTAGCTAAACTAGAAGCTGTAACTTCTGTGTATAAACAAGTTTAAATAAATGACTAAAACATTAGAAAACAGGAAAGTTGTATCAACTGATTTTCCTCAATGATGTATGCAACTCTACTTTGAGATCATAAGAACAGAAATGATTCTTAATCTATTCTTGTAGTTTGGTCAAAGGCACCTTGACAAGTATAAGACAACCTGAGGGCATAAACACTGTTAATGAAACAGTGACTCAATCTTCAGAAAACAACAGTAAGGTTTTCAATAAAACCTTTTAGAAAATGCAAGGATTCCATGGATGTTTAACTTTAGAAGAATGTACAAAGTTCATAAATAAGTTAACATTAAAAATAAGACATATGAACTGAATTCAAAGGATATATTGAAGTTATTAAATGGCATGGAAAAATGCTTATAGGATCAAGTTGCCAAATGCATGAAAGTCAGTAAAGCAGAGATTTGTGGCATTAGTGACCTCAAAGATACTATGAATTTCATAAAGCTCTGATGCATTACTTTCCAAATTAGACTTTGTAAGTTGTTAGTTTACTAGATTCATAAAGTCAGAATTTGAAAATTGGTAGGATTTTTATAACAGCTTTCATCACTTCTATTACTATTGGCTCTTTTATTACAACACTGGTCACCCATTTGAAAACATGCACAACTGGCCACAGAAGTAAGCTGAGCAAGATAGTGTGTTAATATTTATACAAAACTCATAACTAGTATTAGAATAATATGCATGACTTAGTATTGACATAATGAAGAGCCTCATTTCAATGTATCTCTATATATACATATATGTAAATTAAAAGTACACATATATACACATATATGTAATATACACATATATGTAAATTAAAAGTACCCTACAATCACTCTTCTAAGAACTGCTTTACAATACAGTGTTTATTTATGCACTTCTTCTATTGAAGGTACTTGATTATAGTGCCCTTTTTTAAAATTAAATTCATTTGCCCCTTTAAAATATGAAATCTTGCACTAGCTGGTGTGGCTCAGTTGGTTGGAGCATTGTGTTGCACACCAAAATGTTGCAAGTTTGATTCCCAGTCAGGCATGTTCTTAGGTTGTGGGTTCAATCCCTGGTCAGGGCATGCACAGGAGGCAACTAACCAATGTTTTTCTCTCACATCAATGTTTCCCTTTCTCTGCCCCCCTCCCTCTCTTTCTTCCCCTCTCTCCCTCTCTGTAAAAGGAATGAAAAAATGTCTTCAGGTGTAAATAGGTAAAAAATCCTTTCCACTTTGGCTTGTGTAGCTCAGTGGGTTGGGTGTGGTCCTGCAAATCAAATGGTAATTAGTTCGATTCCCGGTCAGGGCACATGCCTGGGTTGTAGGCCGGACCCCTCGTTGCAGGCATGCGAGGGGCTGCCAATCAATGCTTCTCTTTCACATCGATGTTTCTCTCCCTCTTCTTCTCCCTCCCTTCCCCTCTCTCTAGGAATAAATAAAATCTTTTAAAAAAAGGAGAAAGAAACCCTTTCCTACTAAATAATAAAATGCAAGAAAAAAGTTGCTCCCATTTTTCTCTTATCTTGCAAATCTGTGACAGAAAATATACATTTGAAATTCATGATTGTTATAAATGGATCGGAAAAGGAATAGAGAAAAAGTACGAATGAAAAAGAAATTGTATGAAAAAGAATTTTACTCTGGAAAATGAACTTGAGGCCTCATGCAAGAGAGGTGTTTTGAGGTAAAGAGAATGAGTAAATAAATTAGTATAATGCTTCCAAGACTTTCTGAAATAAGAAATTCAAGAGTTGGAAGAGAATAGATCTAAAAATGTCCAAATTGTTCTACTCCTTCCTGCCAAAAACAAGGATCTACCAAAGACTCACAGAGTTCTTGGGCAAATGAGTACAGGTCCTCTACTACTGAATGGGATGTGCAATGGTTAATTTTCTGTGTCAACTTCACTGCAGAGATATTCCATTGATCATTATTTCTGGGTGTATCAGTGAGGGTGCTTCTGTATGAATTTAACATTTAAACTAGCAGACTGAAAAAGCAGGTTGCCCTCCCTAATATTATAGGCTTCATCCAATCCACTGAAGGCCTGAATAGAATAAAAGGGTGAGTAAGAAAGAATTCTTTCTTTCTGCCTGTCTTTGAGCTGCAACACCGATCTCCTGCCTTCAGACTCACATTTGGATTGGAACGGGAACTTATACCATCAGCTCTCCTGGTCCTCAGGTCTTTGGACTCAGAGTGGACCTATTCTGTTGGCTCTCCTGGATCTCCAGCTTAATGACTATAGATCTTGGACTTCCCAGACTCCATAATAATGTGAACCAACTCCTAATAGTAAATCAATATCTCTCTTTACATATATCTATCTTTCAGAATAATGATGTTGCATTAAGGAAGACTAAAGGGTTATATATAGCCTATTGGTTTTGCTTCTCTGGAGAGTCCAGATGCATACAGGATAGAAACTGTGGTGTGTAAATTTTAAGAACTATGCATAAGGGAGGAAAATGATAAACTGATTTCTGAAATATGCCCATAATATCCTGTGATACCCCAGTGTTTACACTACTATACTAGATTTTATCTACCCATTAAGCATTTTCTTATCTAGAGAAAGGGTCTTAAAGACAAAGTCATCTTTTCTCCTGTTGAACAAAAAGTGGCTAGCACATTGCTTGGCTAATTGCATTGCTCAATAAGTTATGGAGTAAACAAATAAATGAGCAAATAACTCCGGGTGTATAAATTTCAAGTAGGTGAACTGCTGGCAAGTTGAGGTCATAATCTAATCATGTTGCTTCTGATAGAAACAATAGATGATGATTTTTCTTTGTTTCAGAACTAACAGTTTAACTCTAAATAAATATAAGTTAACATAATGTTTAGTGAAAAGGCAAAAAATTATTAATTTTAGCTATCGTTAATTATACCTTTAAACCACATTTTATTCTGGAGCACATACAATGTAAGTCAAACTTTTTTCCCCTAATAGTAATCTATATCATATAACAAAGAATCTAATCTTTATATGCATTAGATTCTAATCGTGTGTAAATTGAGCTTTTCATAGAATGTCATAAAACTGAGATTCAGTTAAATGGCAAAAATCTCAAATAGTGCAGGCCTTCAGTGTAGTTGTAAATGAAGACAGACAAGATTAGCCATATTAAATGTACAAAAAAGTAAAAGCCCTCAATAGGGTCACAAAAAATTGGTTCGATATGCACAACCAACTTCTTTGAAAGAGAATTCAGAGTATAACATGGAAAGTATAAACTCTCAAAGATAGCCAGAAAGGTATAAGTTTCTACAACACTGGTAGAATGCTAATTCAAATGTCATGTATTCTAAGACAAATTCAATTGAAATGAAAAATAATGTATATTTATTTGCCATTTTGACTACATAATTTTCTGTAAAGGACTAATTTTTAGTAACCTGAGCTAGATTTTTATAGTTTTTAACTCACTTGTCTTTTTATGTTTATTATGTACAAAAACGCAAATTGCTTTTTTACTTGCCATAGTTCTATTTTTTGTCTGTGAGAACCTATAAGAAATTTAATCCAGATATTAAGCCAAAATATCTACAGATAATTTTAAAGTGGTGAACAGTAATCAAATAGCATTTTTTATTACTTTATAATCCTCAGAAATCTTAAAACAAGACCAACTGATCACACATTCCTATACATGTAATAACATTAAGGGAAGATAAATGATAAGCAGTAATTTGTGAAGTAAATGTTTACTTTGGTATATCTTTACCTTTGCAAGGTTATTACTAAAGAAATGATTTCATGTTCACCTTTAGTTGTAGTGCCTTCTCTAAGTTTTCAATCTTTCTTTCAGCTTTTCTCAGCTTCTTTAGTTCCTCCGAGTCTGTGAAAGAGCTCTTTGGGGACAAAGACCTTGAACGTTTCACAGGTGGTTCCTTGAGAATAGAACAAGGACATGGTTGAACTAGTTGGAACACTGGATTATGAAAGACATGCAAAATTAAAGAACAAGTAATTCTGAATACTAATAATGAATTATAAAAAAAATCCTGCATGGAATACCAGAGAAATAACAAGCGGAATTACCACAGTGCTACTGCTAAAGGTTTCTCTGTGACTCGTTAATGAGAATATTCATTTACATTTACATTGTTTCTTTCAGAATAATGATGTCCCATTAGGGAAGACTAAAGGGTTATAGACTCAGAAATGCAAGAAACCTCATTACAAAGGAGGGGATAGAGGCTGGTCTAATTGCTCTATAAGGGTCCAAGGTTACACTTGATAGGACAACCAGAAACAAGAGGGAAAGAATTTTTTTCCCTTTGAAATAGTTTAACACACTGTGAAGTTGAAGGAACAATATGCTTGAGGAATATAAATACAACAGACAGTAGATCTTATACCATAATGACCATATGGTCATTAACTATAATGTGGCTAACTAGAGACATGAATGTGTGTTTATATTATGTACAGCTTCATATACCAATCTGGAGAAGGAATATGTAAAAGCAACTATTAAGCTGGGCAACATATTGTTCAAACTTACTGAATGTCCTTTTGAACGAAAAAATTTTGTTCAAAATATTCCTCTAGTTTTCTTGACATTTGTTAAAAGCAAGAAACATCAAATCGGTACATTTTTAAGCTTTAGCAATACAGCAAGCAACCAAATTAGGTCCTGTAATGTTTTCTCTCAATTTTAAGAATGTTTTATTTTATTTAAATGAAGCTCAATGCCATTAAAGTACTGCAAAATTATAAGAAATGTAAAATGCAGTTATGTTTAAATTTTAAAAATATATATAGTATACATACATACATAAAGCTTGTTTTCTGTAAATTACTAATAATAGAGGGAGTAAATAAAAGTAGCACAGAAATATGAGTTTAATTTTAAATGCTTTATTAAGATAGTTTGTCCCACTCAAGAAAGATTGAAAAGAACCAAAAACAATTATCTGGAAAACATGGCTTACTACTTTTAAAAACATTATTTTCTATTGCTGAAGTGACAAGTGTGAAAATATATGTCTAAAACTACTTATTTTTAGGAACGTATTACTTCAATTTGTCGAGAAATAACATATCTACAATGTGATATTATAAAATTATAATATTAGTCAATGTTCATAGAATATTTTGTACCATAACAGAAATATTAATGAATACCACAAAAAGGAAAAGCTGAGATGTTAATAGACAACAAACAGGTTACAAAATTGTTTACTTTTCAGTATTGCTATGCCTTTAAATCTGAAAATGTATAGCTATGCACATTAATGTTAAATTCCATTTAATAGTTTATAATCTACATGGGCAGTATGCAAATATAAAACAAAAACATTAAGATATATTTTTCTTCTAATTAAAATAATATACTCGGAACAATTATTTTATTGAGTGTTTGGCACATGATATTTTTTTAAAGTTTTCAGAAATATAAGCAGAGAAAGAAGTAAATGCAGCTGTTTGATTTTTACTTCATTGCTTGCCTTGCCAGCTTCATCCTGACAAATTCACAAAATGACAAAATACCCTTACCTTTTGTTTCCTTTCAGTATTTGTCAAGATGCTCTTTCCTGAGGAACTCTTATTAGATATGTTCTCTGAGAGTTTTTCATTTGCTATTTTCAGTTTCTCCTGTAAATACTCAATTTCAGACTTCTGTGAGACCATTAAGGTTTCTAAACTCGATAAAGATGGCCGCTGAAATACCTATTTCAAAAAGTATATGTGCAAATACAATTATGTCATATTACTTACATGCAAATATTTGAGTATATTATGTCATAAGTACAATATTCAGAAAAAGAAAACTTAATTTCAGTGCTAAACTGTAAACCAGCATTAGCTAAATATCTATCATCCTAACAGAATGATATTTCTCTACAAAATAACCAAGTCTGCATAAATATTTTCATAAATAATATCATCATACAGATTTGCAAGAGAAAAAATTTAAAGAATAGTTGCATGATACACACGACTGACCTATATATTATTTCCAATTTAAAATTATACACACATGTATTTCCTCACAAAATACTAAATCTACCATCTGATCAAGTGTTACATAATACTATAGAATATAAAACTTGGGAAAGGAAAACAGCAGCGCTATAGGTCTAATTTTCTTTTAATGTATCATATTTTAATAATAACAACCTCAAAAAAACTCTGATAGTTTTAAAAGTTAATACAGTTCACACTATTCTCTGAAATTTATTCCTATGCCAGATAAACTGTTAATGGTAAATACCACATTTTAACAACATAAATCACAGGAAAATTAAGCTTGGAGGAAACATGTTCATGAAAACCAGCATTCTGCAAAAGTCTGTTTCCATTTTGATAATATATTTGAAACCATTAAAACCCATGCATATATGCTATTTCAAATTAACAACTTCATTTACAAAAATCAAAAACACTAGCTCATAGTGAAAAGGTCTTTGTTGATTTCCAGCAGTGTCAAATTTTATTATTATAATATTATTAATATGAATCAATAGCTCTGGAAATAGTTTCACTTAAAATGTAGAGAGCCCTTACTTCCTAAATGGGATTCATAAAGACTATGAGAAAAAATATATATGTCTAAACTTTCTGAACCAACATTAGAAAATACTACCCTTTTCTGGTTTCACCTACATTTTTCTTTTCTTAGGAGATTGACAAAATTTTCCTAATTCTAAGCAGTAAGTTTTATACTTAGTGGGAGCACCCATGATTTATACTATTATACTTCCTTCATATGTAAATCACATGATTTGTTTCCCAACCTTTATTCTATCTTACTACTATATATTTTCCTCATTGTAGTTTATATAATGTACTGTTACCACACTTACAATATAGTAAAAACTCCATTACCTTGCTTTGAATATCAAATTAAAACTTTAAGCACTCTTCTTCCAAACTCTAGAGGACTTTGTCTTATTCTTTCCTCCTCCTTTTAGTTAACTGTTTGAATTTGATCTGTTTTTTCTTCAAAATTTTTAAGGTAATACATGATGTTTATAAATATATCCATTCTAAATTGTTTTCCTTTTTACTTAATTTATTGGGGTGACACTGGTTAACAAAGTTATACAGGTTTCAGGTACACAATTCTGCAACACATTATCTGTACACTGTATGTATGTTCAGCATACCAAGTCAGGTCCCATCCATCACCATTTATCCCCCTTTACCCTCCTCTATCTCCCTCCACTGCCTCCCACCCAGCAATCATATTCTTTAATTAGGCTACCAATCTAAACAATTTTCAAAGACTATCTGCTCTTCTTCAGATTTCATTAAATAAAATTATGAAGAATATATCCCAAAATCTCATCATTTCCCAACATTTCTAAATAAATTGTTCAAGATCAAACAAAAATTAGAATAAAACAGAAAAAACATAACTTTAATGTACTGATGTATCTAATAAGCAGTACTATGTTCTTTATAAGTGACTTTTCTAAGTCTCATTGGATTAAAAAGCAATAGATAAAAATGTAAAAAAACATGAATATTCAGTTAAGAAGCTGCAATGATAAATAATTCAAATATTCATAGAGACATTAAAAATGCTCCAACAGTAGATATTGTCACTGAAAGAGAAAAAGGTTTCATACTTAGGCACCATTCCTTCAAATACCTCAATAACTAACAAGGGAACTTTAAAATTAAAAAAATACTATGTAATTAGTAATTAATACAAATTTATATAGGAGCCAAGAAAATAATATAAATAAATGAATATAATGGGTTGTGTTTAGTTGGTTTTAAAATCATAGCTTTAGAATTCAATCAATAGGCACTTTGTAAAAATATAAAATATATATTCTTCACTCCCACAAGAAAACTTATATACACTCCCAGTTTTTTAAAAATGTGCTTGCCCTCTCTGCCTCTCTCTTTTGCATGCATGCCTTTTATCCCTTTTGCTAGATACATGCATAAAAAGTATTTCACATTTCTCTCAATACGACCATTTTTAAAACTGTAAGTGAAATGTCAAACGATACTCAGCCTTACTGCCAATGAGTTGGAGGCTCTCTGTCAGAGCATTCTGCTCCACCAATTGTTTGCATAGAGAAATGTGAACCACTACTGCCAGATCTATTGATTTTTCCAAAAAAAGGGAGAAATTTGGATTTCAAAAAAAAATTCTAATTTTAAAATACTGTCCCGACTCAGTTTATGACCCCTGTATTTTGAGAACATGATGGTGAGAGAATAAACTGCTACAAATTTCCAAGAGTAATTTTAAAATATTCATCAAAGCACATGAAAATGTATCAAGTCTTTGACTTGGCATTCTAATCATGCTGAGAGTTGATACAGAAAATGATAAATGATAAACAGGTGAGATAAGCAGGTTACAAGAGAATATAGCATAGTATGTACAAACAGATTTCACTAAATATGCACAGGAAAAAAATGTTATAGTGTTATTTCTGAGAGGAGAAATTATATGCAAATTATTTTTTTCATACTTATCTAAAAAATTTCCCTAAAATTTTTACAATGAATAAGTAACTAAATGTTTTTTTAATCTTCACTGGAGGACATTTTTTCACTTAAGCGAGAGAGAGGAAGGGAGAGAGAGAAACTGATGTGACAAAGAAGCATCAATCAGTTGTCTCCTGTACACACCTGGAGCAGGAATCAAACCTGCAATCTTTCATTTACAGGATGACGCTCCAACCAACCAGGGCACTAAATGTTTTGTTTTTGTTTTATTTTTTTAAAGATTTTATTTATTTATTTCTAGAGGGGGAAGGAAGGGATAAAGAGAGAGAGAGAAACATCAATGTGTGGTTGCCTCTCATGTGGCCCCCATTGGGGAGTTGGCCCGCAACCCAGGCATGTGCCCTGACTGGGAATTGAACCTGCGACCTTTTGGTTCGCAGCCTGCGCACAATCCACTGAACTACTCCAGCCAGGTAAATTTTTTTATGTAAATTTTTCTGCAAATAAAAGGAATTAGAGTTCCATATAAAAACTAAGTATAGATAGGGGGAAGATATGAAAGTCACTCCATAATCTCATCTATCAGAGTTCACTAATGATATACTATATACTAATGATATACTCTGATAGATGAAAAGTCTGGGTAACACATCCATTAAAAAAAAAAGAAAGAAAGATAAAAACCACTGTATCTGCCCTGTAACCTGCTTTTTAAATAAAATTTATTTTTAGAACAGTTTTTATACTTTGAGGAAAACAGTTCTCTTATACTTTACTTTGCACTCTTAAACACCTAGTTTCCCCTGTTATGCACCTCTAAAATAACATTCATGATCGATCCAATATTCAGACATTTTTTAATTGTTGACACTATTACAGATGTTCCCCACTTCTACCCCGCCCCTTCACTCCCTCTTCTGGCTTTCCCTGAAGTGGATAGTTTATTCAAATTTCCATAGTTTTTACTGAATGTCATTTTCTGTTCCAGGATGCAAACTATGGTACAATAACATACTTAGTGTAAAGTCAGAAACTCTTGGTTGTGACAATACTTATTTTTGATAATAGTGACACTTTTGAGGAGTGCTATTTAGGCATATTATTGGATTCCCCAGCTGCTGGAATTTATCTATGTTTTTCTCATGATTAGACTGGGCTTACAAGTTTGGGGCAGGAAAATCACAGAGGTGCCATTTAAATCATATCGTAACAAAGGGTACATAGTATCAACACAATTTGACTGTTGATATTGATCACCTGGCTAAATGAGGTTCTGTCAGGTTACTCCTTTGTAAAGTGACTCCTTTGTCCCCACCCACACAATACTCAATTAACCTGCTTTTTAAACTTAATAATTATATGTATAAAATATTATGAGGATATTTTTACATCCTCATATATACTTACTTATCTTTTTTAAGTGTTGTTTTTACAGGCTTAGGAAAATCAAGACAACCAACACTCCCCCGCCCCATCTGTGGAAGTTTATTCTATCTATTGCCCTTAAAATCCAAGAGTCTTTGGAAAATTAGCTCTTCTTGCTAAGAATTATTAGTATTTTACAAATAAACTTCTCTAATATCAAAAATCCTGTGCACCTTTTCAGTTTACAATCTTGGAAGATAATGGTATGATGCTAGACCACAGTTAATCTGATGAGAAATGATCAGTGGAGTATGTGTCCAAATGCCTCCAATTGGAACTAATCTCTTTAAATTGACCATTATTAAAATATAACTTCTTTTTCACATTGATCCACAGAGGTAATTTTGATCAAAAAGTCCTGCAGAAGATACAGAGTAGGAGAGGGAATAAAGAAGACTTTAAGTGTTGTGCCCATTACTATTAAAAATATATATTAAATATGTAGTCATGTTGCATTAAATTCAGGCAACATTGTATGATAATACAGTGGAGGCTGAGGAAATATCATCTAATGAATTGAAAAAAATTTCAAAGCTATAATAGTTGCAAAGAATCATAAGATCAATTATTTTGGCTTATTAGTAAATTTTAATTGAATATACCAGTTTCTTTTCTATTTTATTAAAATAATAACTAGTATTTAGTGAAAAGGTATTGAGTTCCTAGCTGTAGGTAGGCATTTAGCATACATTATCTCACTTATTTAAGAAGTTGATAAGTTCCAACCCTGTCAACACATAAATACAGTCTATTTCAAAAAAATATTTAAAAAGAAAATGATACTTCAACAAATAACAATAGTTCCTCTTAA